>SJYA01003373.1:93055-150023 GCA_006410615.1 Neotragus moschatus
TGTGTGTGTGTGTGTGTGTAGCCAAATCATCTTACTATACAGTAGAAATTAATACAACATTGCAAATCAACTGTACTTCAATAAAATAACTTTTTAAAAAGAATGTACAAAGTTACATATCCACCAATAGTGTGCAATTTTTTTTAACAGTTTACTATGAGAATGATGTAAGTTTGTTTGGCATTTAAGGAACTTCTTAATAGAGTAAAAAATACATATGTAAAAGTGCCCAAATTATAAATATGTAGCTCAGTAAAATTTTACAAACTAGAACCATTTATCGAACACTCAAAACAAAACAAAAAAGCCAGAACATTAACAACACTGTAGAAATTCCATTCCAGTCATTACCCAAAAGTGCCCAGCATCATAGATAGCTATGCCTGTATCAGAATCCATACAAACTCATATACATTCCTCTTTTTCACTCTGGCTTTATTTCAATATTATGTTTGTGAGATCCATTCATATTACATGTAGTTGTAATGTGCATATTTTTATTGCTGAATAATATTCCACTGTTTAAATGCACAGTTAAGCAATACATTTTCCTGATGAAGAACATTTGGGTACTTGCTAATTTTTAGCAATTTAAAAAGTGCTATTATGGGCTTCTCTGGTAACTCAGACAGTAAAGAATCTGCCTGCAATGCAGGAGATCTGGGTTCGATCCCTGGGTCAGAAAGGTTCCCTGGAGAAGGGAATGGCAACCCATTCCAGTATTCTTGCCTGGAAAATCCCATGGACAGAGGAGCCTGGTGGGCTACAGTCCATGGGTTTGCAAAAAGTCGAACATGACTAAGCAACTAACACAGATTATGAACATGTGTGTAAATGTTGTTTGGCAAAACAATGCACACTTTTTATTATGGGTATATGTAGAATGAGAGTGCTGGGGCATAGAGTACACATATGCTTACTTTTATATATTTTTCAAACAGTTTTCCAAAGTGGTAATACCAGCTCTAATTGTACTTGTAAAACACTTGTACACTTTTTTTTTTTTGTCTTTATTAGCTTAGACATTCTGGATGGCATTTAGCAGTATCACATTCTGGTTTTGATTTGCATTTCTCTGCACACTAATGAAGTTGAGCACATTTTCACAAATGTATTAGACATTTGGATATTCTGATTTTTGAGCTGTTATTTTAAGGTGTTCATTTTTCTATTGGATTGTCTTTTTCTTATTCATTTGTAAAAGTTATTTATACTCTATAGATACAAATCACTTCTCGGATATGTGTTACAAAAATATTTTCCTAGTTTGGGGCTTGCTTCTTTATTCTTTTGATGATATCTTTTGACGAATAGAAGTTTCTAATATTAAAAAATATAATTTGTAATATTTTTTAATCCTTATTAGTCCTTTTTGTGTCCTTTCAAGAACACTGCCTACTCCAAAGTCACAAAGATGACTTCCTCTGTACTTTGCATTAGAATGATATTTCTACCTTCCTCATTTAGATCTGCAATCCACTGGGAGTTTATTTTTGTGTATTACTTAAGGTGGAGTTAATAAACATTTTTCACACATGGATATTCAACTGATCTGCTATGACTTAAAAAAAATCCTTATCCACTGCACTGTCCATCTTTGCCATAAATCAAGGATAGTATGTGTAGGTAAGTGTCACGCGTGTGTGTGTGTGTGTGTGTGTGAATGAACATGTATATGTTAATATTTGAGACAATATCATACTATTTCTTCACTATAGCATTGTATTAAGCTTGGTTTCTTGTATGGAAATCTTGGAGTGCTCTTCTTCAAAACTGTCTTGGTTATATTTGGTTCTTTATTTACATTTTCATATACATAGTTGGGATTTTGCTTGTCTACAGAAAAATAATCTGCTGAGATTTTATATGGATTGCATTGAATTTATGGATCAATTTTGCAATAATTGACAACTTTAAAATATTGTCTTCCAATCCATATTTCTACACTTATTTAGGTCTTCTTTAATGTTTCTCGAATTTATTTTATAATTTTCAGTGTAGAGGTCTTGCAAGTATTTAATTATGCTTTTCCTGGATATTTGACTTTTAGTTACCTTTATTCAGTATAATTTACATACAATAAGATACACAGGCATTTTAATTATACAGTTCAATGATTTCAACAAACATATTTGCCAGTGGAGTCACTACCCCATCAAGATAGAGAACATTTCCCTCAGCTGAGAAAGTTCTGTTAACACCCTCTTTTACAGTCAGAAAAATCACAAGTTTCAAGTCAGGCAAACATTGTCTTAATTCAATTTACATCAATATAATTTAGTTTTGCCTCTTCTCAGTTTGGCTCAGTCACGCAGTCATGTCCAATTCTTTGTGATGCTATGGACTGCAGCAAGCCAGCTTCCCTGTCCATCACCAAACTCCCGGAACATGCACAAGCTCACGTCCATCGAGTTGGTGATGCCATCCAACCACCTCATCCTCTGTCGTCCCCTTCTCCTCCTGCCTTCAAACTTGCCCAGCATCAGGGTATTTTCCAAGGACTCAGTTCTTCGTATCAGGTGGCCAAAGTATTGGAGCTTCAGCTTCAGCATCAGTCCTTCCAATGAGTATTCAGGACTGATTTCCTTTAGAATGTACTGGTTAGATCTTACAGTCCAAGGGACTCTCAAGAGTCTTCTCCAACACCACAGTTCAAAAGCATCAATTCTTTGTCATTCAACTTTCTTTACTGTCCAACTCTCACATCCATAACATGACTACTGGAAAAACCATAGCTTTGACTAGACTGACCTTTGTTGGTAAAGTAATGTCTCTGCTTTTGAATATGCTGTCTAGGTTGATCATAGCTTTTCTTCCAAGGAGCTAGCATCTTTTAATTTCATGGCTGCAATCACAATCTGCAGTGATTTTGGAGCCCCAAAAATTAAGTCTGTCACTGTTTTCATTGTTTCCCCATCTATTNGGACTGAGTGACTGAACTGAACTGAACTTTCCCTACATATGATATTTTTTCAGATGCATCTCTGTCATTGCTTGTACCAGTACTTTGTCCCTTTCTATGGCTTCAAAGTATTCTAATGCATGAATGCATCACAATTTTTTCATTCATTTCTTGATGGACTTTTGGATTGTTTCTATTTAGAGGCTATCATAAATGGAATTGCTATGAGCATTCCTGTGCAAGTCTTTCTGAGGAAATATATTTTAAATTCTGTTTGGGAAAATTCTTAAGAGTGGAATTTCCAGGACAGATGGTTAAGTGTAAGTCTAACTTCAAGAAACTGTTAAAATCTGTCAAGGTGATTGAACTTCTTACCAGCAATGAATGAGAATTCCAGTTGTCCATATCCTCAAAAATATTTAAGAAAGTCAGACTTAAATTTTAGCTACTCTGATGAGTATGCGGTGATATTTTATTCTGTATTTTTTTTTTACATTTTCCTGATGATTAATGAGATTGAGCTCATTGGTATATGTACTTTTGTGACTTTTGTTCATTCTGATCATATTGAAAAAATTTTCATATATTAATTTTGATCATTTTTAATTGCATTGCTACCTTCTTATTTTTAAATTTGAGTTCTTTATACATCTTCTGGATACAAGCCTTTTGTTGGTTACCAATATTATAAATATTTTCTCCCAGCTTCCCATTTCATTTTTTAACTGTATCTTTCAGAGTAGTTTTTAATTTTTGTAAGTCCAGTGTCTGTATACTCCACTCTCTGTAAAATGACATCATAAGTCTGGAACTTAGATAATGCAATTTTCCAGATTTGTGTTTTTCTTTTCAAAATTATTTTGCCTGTTCTAGGCCTTTTGCGTTTCCATATAAATTGGGGGGAGGGGAGGGTAAGTTTGTCAATTTTGGAGAAGGAAATGGCAACCCATTCAAGCATTCTTGCCTGGGAAACATCATGGACAGAGGTGCCTGGTGGGTTACAGTTCATGGGGTCACAAAGAGTTGGACAGGACTTAGCAACTAAACAACAACAAAGTTTATCAATTTATATGAAGTTGCCTGCTGCAAGTATGATTTTGACAGCACTAAATTTATGGTGGTTTAGTAGCTAAATCGTGTCTGACTTTTGCTACCCTGCGGACTGTAGCCCACCAGGCTCCTCTGTCCATGGGATTCTCCAGGTAAGAATACTGGAGTAGGTTGCCATTTCCTTCTCCAGGGGATCTTCCCCATCCAGGAATGGAAGCCAGGTCTCTTGCATTGCAGGCAGATTCTTTACCAACTGAGCTGCAAGAGAAGCACTGAATTTATAGATCAACTTAAAGAGAATTAATATCTTAACAGTACTGAATTTCTGGATCAAGGACCATGGTTTATCTTCGCATTCATTTTGATTTTAGCTTTCTTCGGTGGTGTTCTGTAGTTTTCAGTGTATAAGTTTTCTTCATGTTTACTTAAATTTACCCCAATTCCAATTGTTCATTGCTAGCATACAGGCTCACAACTGAGTTTTTGTATATCTACAACTACAAGTCTGCTAAATTAAATTCTTAGTTCTATAGTAGGTTTATTGTAGATGCCTCAGGAATTTATCAACATGATCATGCGATTTGCAAACAGACATACTTACTGCCTTTTGAATCAGAAATTTGTGACAAGTTTCTGCTGTTCTTTTAGTTCTGAAAGAAAAGGCTCTACTGCACTACACACTTATTGGCTCACTTCATGGAAGGGCCTCATGAATCTAGGGGACCCTCACAAGAGGAACCATCAGCTGCCCTGTCCTTTTCCAAGTTCTAAAAATGTAGCTGCCTGTAGAGTCTATATTTATATAACGACTTAGCAGAAGAAACAGGTGTTTAGGTTCTTTTCCCCAAACTTTAACCCTTTTTCAAATAAAAACGATTTTAAAAAGTACACAGACTCCCGTTTAAAATAAAGGGAACAAAACAGAGATATTAAGAATTTTTCAAAATCCAGACTCCTAGGCTCTTTTCTGACTTACTTCTTCTATTCGTTTTAGTGGAGGAAAAGAGAGACTGGAAGCAAACACAGCAGGTGGGGGGAGTATCCTGGGAACAACAGAGAAAACGCAAGTCCTCAGAAGAGAAGTGGGCATGGCCATCGGCCCCCTGGGAAAGTACTGCCCTTCCGAGGCCAGAAGAGAAAGACCCAGGAACACATGAAGAAAGGAGAGCTCTGAGGCTGGCTCCTGGACAAGTGTCACGGGGCCAGGCGGTGGGTAGGGTGGGTGGGTAAGAATGGGGTGCAAGGGGAGGTGTCCCCGCGGGCTCCGGCTCTGCGAGACCCTCGGCTCTGGGTAGGAGGGGCGGGGTGAGGGCGTGGCCTTCCGCGATGACGCATGCCACACGTGACCAGGCGGCGCCGAGTCTTGCACGCCCAGCTCTTGCGTCAGACCCAACGGTCACCCGCTCGCTTCTTGGTAACGGCTTCGCCTGGCACTGAGCGGAGTGCGGGCCGAGGCGGCCCCCAAGAGTGGCAGGCGCGAGGGAAGCAGGTAAGAGATCCGGAGTGGGGTCCACAAAGGTGGCGTGGCCGAGCGGACGCGGCCTGCGGACTCTTCCTGGGGGTCCTGTTGTCCCGGAGTAGAGACCGCAGCTCCCACACCCCCCGCGACCCAGCATTTGGTAGACGAAAACGGCAGGCCTTCCCGGGGCCCAGGGTGGGGGGCGGGCCGGGAGATCTTGGGGCAACAACCCCTTGCGAACACCTACCTCTCGTACCGTAGCGAGCTTTTCCCACAGCCCCGCCCCACCCCGGATCTTCTTGAGGTAGAAAAAATGGTGGTCGGCGCGGGGTGTGGGGGCTGGGAAGCGGGCGGCCGAGAGTGGGATCGGGGCACACTGGGTGGGGGTGGTTGGGGGTAGGGGACCTGGGCCCGGGAAGCGGCCGAGCGCCCGGCTGCAGCAGCCCCCTGCCCCCACCCCGACCCTCTGCAGGTCTGCGAGTCGAAGTGTTGCAGCGGCGCACTTGCAGCAAGAATCGGGAGGAGCAGGAGACAGCAAGGATAGGCCCAGGTCGGTGCGAGGGACAGTTGGGCGGTGGGGGGAATGTGGGGAAAACCCTAAGACTCCAAATGCTCCCTGCAACTCCGTCCTCCATTTTGGTGCCTGCAGAGACCTGGGCCTGGATCGGCAGGGAAAATGGGGGGTTGGGGCGCAGGAGGGGGACTGTGCTCGGACTGGGGGCCCCCTAGAGGGCGTAGGAGGCCTCTCAGGTGGGAAAAGGAAAATTTGAAAAGCCTTTGACCACCAGGACTGGGAATCTTGAGAGGTGCGTAGTAGGGCCTCTGTCCTCGGTGCTGATCATGCCACCCAGAAAATAGCCCCTTGTTGCGTCTTTTGTCTCCTAGGAGCAATGGCGTCCAAAGAGGAACGAGCAGTAAAAAATCGCAGCATGGAAGAGGCCAACCAGGAGAATGAAAAAAAAGATGGAAAGGTTCAAGATGCTAATAAAAGAGAACCTATGGCCCTCCTTTCTGGTGCTAGTGAATATTATGTACCTAGAGGAAATCGTAGGCGGTTCCGTGTTAGGCAGCCCATCCTGCATTATAGATGGGACGTGACTCAGAGGCTTGGCGAGCCACAGGCAAGGATGAGAGAAGAGAATATGGAAAGGATTGGGGAGGAGGTGAGGCAGCTGATGGAGAAGCTGAGGGAAAAGCAGTTGAGTCATAGTCTGCGGGCGGTTAGCACTGACCCCCCTTACCATGAGCATCATGATGAGTTTTGCCTTATGCCTTGAATCCTGATGTTTTCCCTGAAGAGACACTTCCTAAACTTAGATGTTCTTGACTTACCTTTGTTGTAAACGTTTTGGTGTTAAACTTGTTTCTTGCGCGTTTCCTATTACCAGCTTCTAATTAAATGTTGTGTTTCTGACCCAATCTGTAAGAAGGTTTTAACTGTTGCATGGAGAAATGTTCATTATATATTGTGAAGTTAATAAAGCAGTTTTAAAAAGCATTTTGGTTTTTTTTCCCCTTAAAATTTTATATGTTTTATATATGAACACATCATCTAAGAATATATAAAGTAAAAGTATCTCTTTATGGTAGAACTATGAATACTTTTAATTTTCTTCTCTCTCTTTTCTCCCTCTTTTTGTTTGTCTACATTGGAAAATTCCCAGATGATGCTGATTGGAGCACTAGATCTTACCTTTTCAGTATCACAGTCACAGATAATTTCTTGTGTTTTTCACAGAAATGGAAAGCCATGTTCATTATCTATCAGATTTGTCAATTTAGAACTGTCAGAGGACATCCTCGTTTTAAAGATTAGAGGTCCTGGTGACCCACATGTTACACCCTCCATGTACTTGTTTTTTTTTCTTTTTGGCTGTCTTGAAGCTTGGGAGATCTTAGTTCCCTGACCATAGATTGAACTGGGGCTGCAGCAGTGAAAGTGCCATGTCCTAACCACTGGACTGCCAGGAAACTCCCTCCATTTTCTCAGATATACCTCTTTAAAAATCATGTTTCTCAGCAAGATCAATGTAATAATCACCTCCCAAGCCTTTTGTGTGCCCTTGATGAGGCAGTAAGTCTGTAAGCTTTCTTTAAGCTCTTAGCTGCCCCTAAGAGATGCATGACCCAACCCTTTAGATATTACCTTCAGTTATTTGGGGGACGTTCCCAAAGCCAAATACTTCCCTGGTGGCTCAGACGGTAAAGCGTCTGCCTACAATGCAAGAGACCTGGGTTCAGTCCCTGGGTTGGGAAGATCTGGAGAAGGAAATGGCAACCCACTCCAGTATTCTTGCCTGGGAAATCCCATGAACAGAGAAGCCTGGTAGGCTACAGTCCATGGGGTCACAAAGAGTTGGTCACGACTGAGCGACTTCACTCACTTTCCCAAAGCCAAGTTGTCCCCGTACTCACAAACAAGTTCCTCTGCTGTTGTGCCCCATTGCCACCTTCCTCCCAGGTTGTTGATATTCAGGAGTCCTTAAGGTGAGAAAGTCCTACTGTGTCTCTGGAATTTTAAATGAATTGAATACTCACTGTTCTGTAAACTGCATAAATCCCTTCTCCCTGTTATGCTTCCTGGAAAGACCCTGTATTTCCCAAGCCTTCCCAAGAATCTCCCTGTTTATGATACTATGCAAGATGTATGAGGGAACAGCTCACTTAACAATGTGAGAAAGTCCCTCCTCACATCACTCGTGAAACCTATGAAAGTAAAAAATTATCCTATATTGAGTCCACGGGGTCGCAAAGAGTCGGACATGACTAAGTGAACAACAATATTGAGTTAGATGCCAGGAGATCATGTCAGTGAATTCAGTAGATACTCAAATGTGGAGATCTTTATGAGAAGATTGATTGGAGGACTATTAGGTTAGTGTCCCAGCCATGCAGTGTGCTAAGTAGGTGAAATACATGTTATGTAAGAAGAGAGTCTTCTGTGGAAATAAACTTAGAAGGTAGGATTCTAGAACAGAAGTTGGCAAACCACAGCCCACGAGCCAAATTTAACCTCCTGCTTATTTTTTTGGGCCAATGAGCTTAGAATAAATTTCACATTTTTTAGTGGTTTAAAAAGTATTTTGTGACATGTAAAAATTATATGAAATTCAAATGTTGATATCCATAAAGCTTTATTGGAATACAGACATTTATTAATTTATATATTATCTATGGTTGGTTTTGGCTTACAGTGGCAGAAGTGAGTTGTGAAGAGATGGTATGGCCCACTTGTAAAGACTGCTTACTTATTTGGCCCTAATAGAGAAAGTTTGGTTGGTTGGTGCCTGAGCTTCTTACATGGAGCCTAACTACTCACATACTATACCATTAGATGCCCTTTCAGATCCAAACACTCTGTTAAGAGCCAAGGGAAGGTGGTTAACAGCATTCTGTCCAGAGACTAGAATCCTAAACTCATCCTTCTCTGAGGCTGACAGGGCTCCTTGGATCTACCTATACACAAAGAGATGTACACCTATACACCTATACCCCTCTGCTCTAGAATATAGCATCACAATAGAACTAACAAATCCAAAGGGGAAAGTGGCTAGGCAGGTAAAAATGGCATGTAACACAGCAAACTCCAGACATCATGAATCAGATGCCTAATCAATTTCAAAGCCCTTCCTCCTCCAGGTGCTTGAGACACAAGGTATATTCATACGAGACAGAAATTTATAAAGAGAAAGGCTAAAGTTGAAAAGACAGGAAAACAAATAGAGAGGCTTACGCCCATCAGACTTCTCACTCTTTTTCTTCTTTTTTTAAAATGTAGTTGTTTGGCCACACCATGCCACATTCAGGGTCTTAGTTTCCCCAAGCAGGAATTGGACCGACACCCCCTGCAGTGGAAGCACAGGGTATTAACCACTGAACTGTTGGGGAAGTCTCTTAGACTTATCAGTCTTGATTGCCAATGTTTGCATCAACTTATACGGAAAACAGAAGCATTATGGCTTTCTTGGCCTAAGGATATTCAGCATTTCCTTCATGAAGAGAAATTGGAAGCTCACGTGTGAGTGAATTTATAGTATATTTTGATAGAAGGTTAGACATGCATATACCCCCAAAACTGTACGTCTCTGTGTATAGGTAGATCCAAGGTGCTCGGTCAACCTCAGAGAAGGATGAGTTTAGGATTCTAGTCTCTGGACAGAATGCTTTCTGTTAACCACCTTCCCTTAGCTCTTAACGGACTGTTTGGATCTGAAAGGGCATCTAATGGTGCAGTATGTGAGTGGTCAGGCTCCATGTAAGATGCTCAGGCAACAACCAACCAGCAGAAAGTGACCAAAAGACCATAAGGAAACTGGGCATGAAGTTCCCTTGAAGGGAACAGCCATATCTAAGACCTGGCTGTATTCGCCTGTTGACATCATTTCCATGCGGTGAGCTTCCTTTTCTCCCTCAGTGGCCATTCTTCCCAAAAGGGATAGACAAATTCTTCCCATAAATACCTAAAAAATCTAGCAAACAGAAGACAGTGAGATTAGAGAGTGTGCCCTTTGTTATCAGAGAAAAGGATGTTCAAGAAAGTTTTGAGATGTAGATATGGATTAGTCATTGAAATTTTAGTATATCATGTATATCTAGTAGATATCTGATGGGTGAAAAACTAAGTATAGATTTAGTGTTTGTCAGCAAGATCAACAAGGATACATGTTGGAATCCTTATGTATTTCAATAAAATTTAAATAATAATGTAGATAATATAACATTTGAATACAAATAATTGCTGGATTTTTTTCTTAAAAAAAAAAAATCTATTGAAGGAAATTCAGAAAATAAACTTAAGGGCCACCTTGTGACCAAAGAAAGCTATGCAGTTTGAATTTTCTAGCCAGAAGCAGAGCAAGAATAGTGCACAGACACTGGACTCTTTGAGCAAGTCCAGATACATATGAAATGCACTTTGGTCAGAAGTGAAACAAGTCCTGAAAAATTAACCATCATTTGAAACATCAAGCCACATTTATGCTTCAAATGAAAATAGAGTAACAGGGACTGGATTTAATTCTCTATAACTAAAAAAACAAAAATGTGGACAAAATATATAAAACAACAATTTTCAGTTACTGAACATTAGACAGTGGAGGGAAAAGTTCTCTGAGAGATGGGTAACAATATCAGCCTTCAAACTGCCCCCAACTTACTATGTATTACAGGATTTACAACACATGTAGGAGTAAGATGTATATCAACAGTAGCACAAAGGCCAGGAGGTGGGGACTAGGTGTACACAATTTTAAAGTTCTTATTCTATACCTTAATATCACTTGAAGGTAGATTCTGAAATGTTAAAAATGTATATTACCAAAATAGATAAAATGGAATCTTCAGAATACACAAGAAAATGTTTGAGGGAAAAGAGAAAAACAAGATCAGATGGGACAAATGGAAACAATGGCAAGATGCTTGATTAAAATTCAAACATGTCAATACCAATAATCACTTTAATGTAAATGGTCTAAAGACCTCAATTATAAAGCAGATATTATCAAACTGTATAGAAAAGGAAGACATAAATATATGCTGCCTATAAGGCCCTTATTTTAAATTTAAAGATACAAATTGATTATAAGAAGAAGAATGGAAAAAGAGAACAAGCTTAACACCAGTCAGAATGGGTCTTGAGTGGCTATATTGATATCAGTTATGATAAATTTCAGAGAAAAGAATAATACCCTGACAGGCTACAGTCCATGGGGCCACAGAGTTGGACACGACTGAGTGATTAACACTAACACATCATGGTCACAGAATGTCATTACATAATTTTAAGTGGTGAGTTTGCCAAGAGGACATAAAATCATAAATATTCACATACTACAGTGCTCCATGTAAATTGATAAAATGATAAAACTTTATCATTTTAAATTGATAAAAATGCAGGATAAAAAGACAAATCCCAATTACAATCATAAATTTCAACACCTTCTCTAAAATACTGATGGAACAAGTAGACAGAAAATCAGCAAGTACATATGACTTGAACAACACTGTGAATCAATTTACCTAGTTGACAACTGTAGAACTTGCCACCACCAACAGTACATTTGTTTCACATGCACGTGGAATATTGACCAAGATAATCCATATATAGGACCATAAAATACACCTCAATAATGTTAACAGGATTCAAATCATAAAATATACACCGAACACAATAGAGTTAAACAAGAAACTAATGACAGATCTCTGAAAATTCCTCTAATATTTAAATTAATGTGAAACAATACAGATCTAAATAACTCAAATAAGAAGTCAAAAGGGAAATTATAAGGTACTTTGAATTGAGTGAAAATGAAAACTAAGCATATAATAATTTATGATATGACAAAAGTAGTATTGGGGAAATTCTATAGTATAAATACTTGTATTGGAATAGAAGAAAGCCCTACAGTTGTTTAATAAATGGAAATTTTATTTAAAACACTTCCTCTGAAATGAATTGTCAGTCTATATTCAATACAGGATACAGGATGCTTGGGACTGGTGCACGGGGATGATCCAGAGAGTTGATATGGGGTGGGAGGTGGGGGGTGGTTCAAGATTGGGAACTCATGTACACCTGAGATGGAAAAAAATAAAAATTAAAAAATAAATAAATAAAAGAAATAAAGTGAAAAACAAAATAAAACACTTCCTCTGAAGGAGACTCTAGGTCAAGATGGTTTTAGTGGTAATTATACCTACCATTTAAAGACGCATGCATGCACGGTCAGTAGCTTCAGTCATGTCTGACTCTTTGCGACCCTATGGACAGTAGCCCACCAGGCTCCTCTGTCCATGGGATTCTCCTCACAAGAATACTGGAGTGGGTTGCCATGCCCTTCTTCAGAGGATCTTCCTGACCCAGGGATCAAACCCTTGTCTCCTGTGTCTCCTGAATTGCCGGCAGATTCTTTACCATTGGGTAAAGATGACATAACACCAGTTCAGTTCAGTTCAGTTCAGTCGCTCAGTCGTGTCCGACTCTTTGCAACCCCATGAATTGCAGCAGGCCAGGCCTCCCTGTCCATCACCAACTCCTGGAGTTCACTCAAACTCACATCCATCCAGCCATCTCATTGGTGATGCCATCCAGCCATCTCATCCTCTGTCATTCCCTTTTCCTCCTGCTTCCAATCCCTCCCAAATCTATGCCAAATCCTTAGAAAATTGAAGCAGAGAGAATACTTGTAACTCATCCTACAAGGCTAGAATTATCCAGATAACTAGCCAGACAATTATATTACAAGAAAAGATAGCTAAAACCAATATCCTTCATGGACACATATGTAAAAATTCTTAACAAAACTTTAGTAAAATCTAGTTCAATTATTGGAATTGGAAGAAAAGCTATAACCAACCTAGACAGCATATTAAAAAGCGGAGACATTACTTTGTCAGCAAAGGTCCATCTAGTCAAAGCTATGGTTTTTTCATTTGTCATGTATGGATGTGAGAGTTGGACTATAAAGAAAGCTGAGCCCCGAAGAATTGGTGCTTTTGAACTGTGGTGTTGGAGAAGATTCTTGAGTCCCTTGCACTGCAAGGAGATCCAACTGGTCAATCCTAAAAGAAATCAGTCCTGAATATTCATTGGAAGGACTGATGCTAAAGCTGAAGCTCCAATACTTTAGCCATCTGATGTGAACCAGGTATTGGAAAATACCCTGATGCTGGGAAAGATTGAAGGCGGGAGGAAAAGGGGACGACAGAGGATGAGATGGCTGGATGGCATCACCGATGCGATGGACATGAGTTTGAGCAGGCTCCGGGAGTTGGTGATGGACAGGGAAGCCTGGCGTGCTGCAGTCCATGGGATTGCAGAGTCAGACACGACTGAGCGACTGAACTGAACTGAACTGAGTTCAAGTATATATAAAAATTACAATACAACATCACCAAGTAACGTTTATCCCAAGGATTAAAAGCAGGGTTAGTATTTGAAAATCATAATTCACCATGTTGACATAAAAAATAAAAAATAAACATATGATGATTTCAAGTGAGAATGAAAAAAAAAACTGCTAAAATTTAGAAACTGATTACTGATTAATACATTAAGGACCAGAGATACATTAATAGGTCTTTTGTTACCTGAATGTTATTGACTGGGGATGTTTCAATATTCACTTACATAATAAATTGCTGGCCACAGGCATTAACTTTTGCAAAAATCCCCCCATCAATAGTATGTTAAAATACTCAGCAATGAGGTACAGAAGAGACTTTCCTCAACCTGATACATCTATGAAAAACTTACAAAATGATATGTGCCTATGTTTTCCCCCTAAGGTAAGAAACAAGGCAAAAATGGACATTTTTACTAATTAGAATCAACACTGTACTAGAAGTTCTAGCCAGTACAATAAGAAAAAGAAATAAAAGTAATACAAATTGCAGAGGAAAAAAATAGACACATCTTTATTCATAGAAAACAAAATTGTCTGTGTAGAAAATGCTATGTAATATACTAGAAACTACTAGAGCTAATAAGTGAGTTTAGAAAAGTTTCAGAATACAAGATCAATATACAAATATATTTCTAGTTTTCTGAGACTGCTGTGACAAATTACCATAAACTTGGTGAAAAACTGAGATTTATTCTCTCACAGTTCAGTATGCCAGAGTCCATATCAAAATGTCACTAGTACTAAGTTCTCTCTGAAGGTTCTAGGGCACAAAATCCTTCCTTACCTCTTCTAGTTCCAGTGGCCCTAATTCTTTGGCTTGTGGCAGCAACTACAATTTCTGCTTCTACTCTGTGCATCCTTTCTGTCTCTTCTGAGGATATGTTATTTGGATTTAGGGCCCATCATGATTCAGTATGATATCACTCAATTCTTAATTATATCTGCAGAGACCCTATTTTCAAATAAGGTCACATTCTGAAGTGCTGAGTGAACATGAATTTTAAGGAAAAATATTCAGTTCTCTACACGTAATGAGTAGCCAGAATAAAATTTAAAACAATGTCACTTACAGTAACATTACAAATATGAATTATTTAAGTTTAAACAAAAGATTTTCAGGATCTGCACATTGAAAACTATAAAACATTCATGACAAATTAAACCCCAGCAATTTTTAATACAAATTGACAATCTTATTCTAAAATTTATATCAAAAAATCCAAAGAACTGAGAATAGTTCAGATGACTTTGAGAAAAGAAACATTTTTGAGAACTTAGACTACCTTCTTACAAGACTATTATAAAGGTACTGTAATAGAACTGTTGTATCAGCATAAATACAGACAAATTGGTCAATAAAACAAAACAGTCAAGAAATAGACTCATATATATGCTTTTGACAAAGCTTCCCAGGCAATTCGATGGTAGAATAGGCACTCTTTTCCATAACTGGTGTTGGAACTAGTTTCAATTGAAATTTTATTAATGATCATGATCACGATCACCACCACATCATCATCATTAGAAAACCTTTATCTCACATCATATAAAAAGTTGAGTCAAACTTGTCAAAGACTGAAATGTAAGGGAAAACATAAAATTTACAGAAGAAAACACAGGAGAAACTCTAACACTTTCAGTATGTAAATAAATTTAAATTAGAATTTAAAAAACCTCTAATAGAAAACAAATCAATATATTGGACTTCACCAAAATGAAACCTTTCTCATCAAAAGCCATTTTTATTCTCAGAGATGGATAGAGACAAGCTGTTAGAAATCCTAAGATTTCTCTCTATAACAATAAATAAGGACACATTCTAAGACAGTACAAATGTCTTGCCATATATCTGAGAAGCTGCAGGACCATAACTAAACATGAGCTGGATTTCAGTTTTATTGACAGCAAAACCTGACTGGCAGACTTCTAGTTCTGGATAAGACAGAGGTGTCCCATCGCTTCCACACCTTTAATCTTACAACGAAAAAACCATAGACAGTCAGTTAGTTCAGTTGCTCATTCATGTCCAACTCTCCATGACCCCATGGACTGCAGCATGCCAGGTTTCCTGTCCTTCACCATCTCCAGGAGTTTGCTCAAATTTATGTCCATTGAGTCAGTGATTCCATCCAATCATCTTATCCTCTGTTGTCCCCTTCTCCTCCTGCCCTCAATCTTTCTCAGCATCAGGGGCTTTTCCAATGAGTCATCTCTTCGCATCAGGTGGCCAAAGTACTGGAGCCTCAGCTTCAACATCAGTCCTTCCAAAGAATATTCAGGACTGATTTGCTTTAGGATTGACTGGTTTGACCTCTTTGCAGTCCAAGGGACTCTCAAGAGTTTTCTGCAACAACACAGTTCAGAAGTGTCAATTCTTCACCGCTCAGTTTTCTTTACGGTCCAACTCTCTCATCCATACATGACTACTGGAAAAAGCTATAGCTTTGACTATAAGGACCTTTGCTGGCAAAATAATGTCTCTGGTTTTTAATATGCTGTCTAGGTTGGTCATAGCTTTTCTTCCAAGGATCAAGTGCCTTTTAATTTCATGGCTGCAATCATCATCTGCAGTGATTTTGGAGCCCAAGAAAATAAAGTCTGTCATGGTTTTCATTGTTTCTCCATCTATTTGCCATGAAGAGATGGGACCAGATACCATGATCTTCATTTTTTTAATGTTGAGTTTTAAGCCAGCTTTTTCACTTTCCTCTTTCACTTTCATCAAGAGACTCTTTAGTTTTTCTTTGCTTTCTACCATAAGGGTGGTGTCATCTGCATATCTGAAGTTATTGATATTTCTCCCAGCAATCTTGATTCCAGCTTGTGCTTCACCCAGCCTGGGATTTCACATGATATACTCTGCATATAAGTTAAATAAGCAAAGTGAAAATATATAGCCTTGCTGTTCTCCTTTCCCAATTTGAAACCAGACTGTTGTTCCATGTCCAGTTCTAACTGTTGCTTCTTGACCTGCATACAGATTTCTCAGGAGGCAGGTAAGGTGGTCTAACCCTTGCTTTTAGAATTCTCCACAGTTTGCTGTGATCCACACAGTCAAAGGCTTTAGCGTAGTTACTGAAGCAGAGGTAGATGATTTTCTGGAATTCTCTTGCTTTTTCTATGATTCAACAGATGTTGGCAATTTGATCTCTGGTTGCTCTGCCTTTTCTAAAACCAGCTTGAACTTCTGGAAGTTCTTGGGTCATTTACTGTTGAAGCCTGGCTTGGTAAATTTTGAGCGTTACTTTGCTAGGGTGTGACATGAATGCAATTGTGCAGTAGTTTGAGCATTCTTTGGCACTGGCTTTCTTTGGGATTGCAATGAAAACTGATCTTTTCCAGTCCTGCGGCCACAGCTGAGTTTTCCAAATTTGCTGGCATATTTAGTGCAGCACTTTCACTGCATCATCTTTTAGGATTTAAAATAGCTCGGTTGGAATTCCATCACCTCCACTAGCTTTGCTCGTAGTGATGCTTCCCAAGGCCCACTTGTCTTCGGACTCCAGGATGTCTGACCCTAGGTGAATGATCACACCACTGTGGTTATCTGGGTCATGAAGATCTTTTTTGTATAGTTGTTCTGTGTATTCTTGCCACCTCTTCTTAACACCTTCTGCTTCTGTTAGGTCCATACCATTTCTGTCCTTTATTGTGCCCATCTTTAAATGAAATGTTCTCTTGGTATCTCTAATTTTCTCTAATTTTTTTTTACAAAACATGGTCCACTGGACAAACCACTTCAGCATTCTTGCCCTGAGAACTCCACGAATAGTATGAAACGGCAAAATTATATGACAGTGAGAGATGAACTCCCCAAGGCGGTAGGTGCCCAATATGCTACTGGAGAAGAGTGGAGAAATAGCTCCAGAAAGAATGAAGAGGCTGAGACAAAGTAAAAACAATGCCCAGTTGTAGATGTGACTTGTCATGGAAGTAAAGTCCGATATTATGAAGAACAATATTGCATAGGAACTTGGACTGCTAGGTCCATGAATCAAGGTAAATTGGAAGTGGTCAAACAGTAGATGGCAAGAGTGAATATCGACATTTTAGGAATTGGTGAACTAAAATGGACTGGAATGGGTGAATTTAATTCATACGACCATTACATTTACTACTGTGGGCAAGAATCCCTTAGAAGAAATGGAGTAGCCTTCATAGTTAACAAAAGAGTCCAAAATGCAGTATTGGGTGCAATCTCAAAAATGAGAGAATGATCTCAATGTGTTTCTGAGGCAAACCATTCAATATTACAGTAATCCAAGTCTATGCCCTAACCACTCATGCTGAAGAAGCTGAAGGCGAACGGTGCTCTGAAGACCTACAAGACCTTCCAGAACTAACACCAAAAAAAGATGTCCTTTTCATCATAGGAGACTGGGATGTAAAAGTAGAAGTCAAGAGATACCTGGAGTAACAGGCAAGTACTCCTCTTGGACTACAAAATGAAGCAGGGCAAAGGCTAACAGAGTTTGCCAAGAGAATGCACTGGTCATAGCAAACACCCTCTTCCAACAACACAAGAGATGACTCTACACATGGACATCACCAGATAGTCAATACCAAAATCAGACTGGTTATATTCTTTGCAGCCAAAGGTGGATAAACTCTATACAGTCAGCAAAAACAAGACTGGGAGCGGACTGTGGCTCAGATTATGAACTCCTTATTGCTCAGGATTCTCCAGGCAAGAACACTGGAGTGAGTTGCCATGCCCTCCTCCAGGGGATCTTCCCAACCCAGGGACAGAACCCAGATCTCCTGCATTGTAGGCAGATTCTTTACTAACTGAGCCACTAGAAAAGCCCTGTTCAACATATAAAAATACATTAATGTAATAAACCACATTAAGAGAGGGAAGGAAAAAAAAAACATTATCTCAGTGGATTCAGGAAAGACATATAACAAAATTCAACACTCTGCCCTTTCATGATAAAACTACTCAGCAAACTAAGAATAGAAGGAAACTACCTCAACATAATAGATACCTTCTATGAAAAGCTCACAACTAATACCACAGCCAGCTGGTGAAAGATTGCAAACTTTTCGTTTAAGATCAGAAGTGAGAGAAGGATGTCACCTTCAACACTTCTACTCAACACAGTAATGGAAGGCACAGTCCAAGCACCATCAGGTGAGAAAAAAATCCCTACTGGAAAGGAAGAAGTAAATATCTCTGTACTCAGATGACATGAACTTATAGACTGAAAACCCTAAAGAGTCCCCAATAAAACTGTTAGAACTAATAAATTTAGCAAAGTTGCAGGTACAAAATCAATGCATAAAAATGGGTTGTGTCTCCATACACCAACTGTGAACAATCTGAAAAGCAAATTAATACTTTTTTGATAGCATTAAAAGAATAAAATATTTTGGTATAAAATTAAGCAAGGGTGAAAAACACTTTTACACTGAAAAAAGTATAAAACAGGAGTAAATTTTATGTTCATGGAATGGAAGACAGTATTGTTAAGATGTCAGTACTAGCCAAAATAATTTATAGATTCAGTGCAATCCTTATCAAAATTTCAATGATGTTTTACTCAGGTACAGAAAAACCTATCTTAAAATTCATATGGAATCTCAAGTGACCCTAAATAGCCAAAACAACCTTGAAACTGAAGAACAAATTTGGAAGACTCACTGAAAAGTTAAATAATCAAGCAGTGCCATTCTGTTATAAAGACAGATCAATGGAACAGAATACCCCAAATAATTCTCATATGTAAGTCAAACGAATTTTGACAAGAGTGCCAAGATCATTCAATGGGGAAAGACTTCCCACCAGCCACTAAGACCAGAGTCCCAGCAATGCCTGTGTGTTATCTTCCTTAAGATATTGACAAATTGGATACAATACATTTATTACTTTTCTCCCTTTGATTTTAGCGATTTTATTACGTCTCGAGTTCATCATTTATTTAGTACATGACCCTGGTATATGTTTTGCTCGCTGCCAAAACTTATACACATCTCTACTCCTATGCCTGCCTGAAGGGAAAGCTAATAGAGGTTATTACTATTGATGCCACTATAAAAGTTAATGGAGATTATTGCTTTCCTCAGGAAGCAACTACCTCCTAGAACACTCCTCAACTACCTAGAAAGAGGACCTCCCACTTCTTAGCACCTTATTCTACTCTTCAACTCCAGCTTTCTATCACTATCTCCTGTTTTATGTTTCTGACCATGGACACAACTACCTCTTCTCCTTAGCTATAAATACCAGTAACTTTCCCCATATATTTTTACTATACTATCAGTTTATACCCTCCAACAGTATAACTACTGGACTTGTCACCAAGATATTTTTATCATAAAAATATATAACTACACTTATAACACTTTCAAGTCTACCAAAAATATTGTTAGAGACCTTGAAAACTTCATATCTGTTTTCTTGGCTAATGCCATGTAAATAAGGAATTTGGTTATGGTTGGTCTGCAAAGACTCTTTATTCTTCTATTTGTTTTCCTTCTTTTAATTCTCACAATAAAATGTTTTCTATGCTATTTAGGGCAACTTATTTCCTACTCTCTGCAAATATCCTCTACTATTTGGGCTGCTCAAATATCCCAAATAATCAAGCTTAAAACAGAAGTCAAGACATCAAGGAGTAAATTGCAATTTTTGGTGTAAAAATCCCTTTTGATCCATTCAAGTGACAGTGTATAATGCCCTGCCATCAAAAGAATCTTTGAATCTTATAAATTCATATATGAAAACTAACTCAAACCATTAAAAATTAACTCAAAATGAACCAAAGGCCTAAATACATGAGCCAAAACTTTAAAACTCTTAGAAGAAAACAATGTGATAAATCTTCATGTCCTTGGATTTGGCAATAGATTCTTAGATATGACATTAAAAGCATGAACAACAAAAGAAAAACATAAATTGGACTTCATAAAAATTTAACACTTTAGTGAATCAAAAAGTGAAGACAATCCAGAATATATACAAAATTCCTGCAATTCAACAACAAAAAGACAACCCAATTAAAAATAGGCAAAGGACTTAAATAGATATTTCTCTAAAGAAGGTATGTAAATATCCAATGAGCACATGAAAGGATGCTCAATATCATCAGTCATTAGGAAAACGCAAATCAAAGCTACTTCTCACCAACTAGGATTATAAAAATAAAAAATGGAAATTAACAATTGTTTTGGAGAATGTGGAGAAACTGTAACACATACAATTGCTGGTAGGAGTGCAGAATATTGCAGCCACTATGGAAAACAGTTTGGCAGTTCCTCAAATAGTTAGAAATAGAAACATAGAATTACCATATGACCTAGCAACTCCATTCCTAGGCATATACTCAAAAGAAATAAAAACATACATCCACATAAAAAACATACCTAAATGTTTAAGACAGCAGTAGTTACAACTGTTGAAAGGTGGAAACAATCCAGATATCCATCAATGTTTGAATGGATAAACAAAATATGATATAGATATAAAATGAAGCATTTTCAGCCATAAAAAGAAATGAAATACTGTACATGCTGCAATGTGGATGCACCTTGAAAACATTATGATAAGTGAAAGAAGTCAGACATAAGAGGTCACACATTGCATGATTCCATTTATATAAAATATTCCATAGAAGCCGGAGGTAGATTAGTTGTTGCTAGGGACTAGGGAAAAGGGAGAATTGAGAGTGACTGCTTAATGCGTATGGAATTGATGACAATGTTTTGGAACTAGATAGAGGTGATAGATTCACAACATCATGAGTGTACTGTATGCCACTGAGTTGTACACATTAAAATGGTTAACCATTAATGTTAATTTCTCCTAAGAAATAATCATATTTGAAAAAAGATGTATGTGAGAATATATTTTCTTTTTTTACTTTATTTTACTTCATTTTTTACATTACCCCATTTGAGCGTTTGAAGAAAGTAATAGATACTATCGGAGAAGGCAATGGCACCCCACTCCAGTACTCTTGCCTGGAAAATCCCATGGATGGAGGAGCCTGGTGGGCTGCAGTCCATGGGGTCACTAAGCGACTTCACTTTCCCTTTTCACTTTCATGCATTGGAGAAGGTAATGGCAATCCACTCCAGTACTCTTGCTTGGAGAATTCCAGGGACAGGAGAGCCTGGAGGGCTGCCATCTATGGGGTCGCACAGAGTCGGACATGATTGAAGCGACTTAGCAGCAGCAGCAGCAGCAATAGACACTATCCTAGTCAAATGTACACATCCAATAATATCCTACCCGCCCCCCCACACACACACACACATAGACGCACATCATTTTGAACATTATTCCAGGGGTTTCTTTAGTTAAGAATGCCTGAACCCAAGGAGTAAGTGCTCTCCTTTAACATGGATCTGCTGCTATTTGTCTCTTCTGGTCTCATTCCCAAGTAGTTGCTTCTCCTCTGCCATTTCTCGACCTCATAGCTCCTGCTTCTTCATGGCGTCAACCAGCTCATGTCTCAGGATTTCTGAGGTTCCTAGGATACAGATCTTCTTTTCATAAGTCTACATACTTTCAGTTCAGTTCAGTTCAGTCGCTCAGTCACGCCCGACTCTTTGCGACCCCATGAATTGCAGCATGCCAGGCCTCCCTGTCCATCACCAACTCCCGGAGTTGACTCAAACTCACAGCCATTGAGTCGGTGATGCCATCCAGCCATCNATCCTGATTCTAGCTTGTGCTTCTTCCAGCCCAGTGTTTCTCATGATGTACTCTGCATATAAGTTAAATTGTACTACCTTTTAAACATATGCAACCTTGCCTGTTATTTCAGGTGGTTCACAGACTCCCTCAGTTGAAAACACCTGGTCCAGTCAATCAGTATGGTTGGCTTGTCAGAACTCCTTAGAATTCTGACATTGGTCTAAATCTGGCTGAAGGGATGCTAGGGCAGTTGTGGACTGGCAGGCAGCAACTCTGCTGGTTGGCTAGGCTCCTCCAAGATGCCCTGGAGGCAAAGATAATAGAGTTGAAAGACCCAGCAGGCTGTATCTCCCTTGCTAGGTGGAAGGCGGCAGATAGAATCAAGGAAATTTTCACTTGGGCACTGGGAATAATGGCAGACAACAAGCAGGTATGGAGGCTTTCCCCACAACAATCACTTCTACAGGCCTTATGGAAACCCTCTGCTGCAGGGGTCTAGAAGGGATCTGTTTTGGTCTCCAATTGTCAGAACAACATTCCCATCTCTGCTGGAATTGAGTAATCTCTGTGGGAATTTGGAGGAGGGAGGGGAGGAGCCAAAAGCATTTATTGAAGTCACCATCTTGGTCACCTCCCCATGTATATTTTTGGAGTAAGCAACAGTCAGGTAGGGGAGGGAAGATCAGACCATGTTCAGCACCCCTCAAATGCTCAGCTGCCTTTATGCATGGTTAAACTTCTGAATGAAATAGCCTTAGGCCAGATTTTCAAGACTGATAGTGTGTTAGGCATCACATACCAGCAAGTGCACTTAGCACTCAGCCATTGTTTGGGAACATTAAATACATGGACTTTTCAGCAGAATATGACATTTATGAAAACTAAAAAAAAAATTATTGTATAAGTACCCAATCAAATCCACTTTCTGTATAGTAAAAATTAATATTAGAAACTTAACTTGCTCTCAGAATTTGGGGATCTTGGTTTTTTCCTCGATGTTAAACATGTTCTTTTTCCCAAATAAAAAGAGCTTTATTTAACTTATAAGAATAACTCATGCTGTGAGGAATACATTAAATAAAACGGAAAGAAAATTATTTAGAAGAAAAGAAAATCGCTGTTTCAACTACCTGCTTCCCTACCAGCCAATCCACTCTGTTTATTATGTGAAGACAGAAGGAGTGACAACCAGGGTCAGAGTAGAGAAGTGGGAGGGGACAGGCGCTTTGAGATCAAAGGAGAGAAAGAAATTCCTCAGAAATGTACCAGAGGGGCCAGTAGCCTTGGGAGAAGATATGCCGGCTGATAAGGCAGCACAAATACATACCACAGGAGCAGGGGCCCCATTTGACCTCTGGGATTAGGACCAAAATGAGGGACAGGGCCTCAGGCAGTGAGGGAAGGGGACTGAAGGAGGGTGAGCTGGGAGGGGCAGGTGAAGGGAGGAAGCGGGCTGACTTCTGACGCACTTACTGCAGGAGGGAGAACTTGGGATCTGAGCCCACTGGTGACACTCCTTCCTGTGATCCCGAGCCGACGCCTGCAGAAGTCCCTCTCCTCCAGGTATCAGTTCCCTATTTCTGTGGAGGAAGATCGATTTCAGATTGAAGGTCAGAGGGGACAACTGCCCAAGAGCCCCACAGGTCACAAGTTGGTACCAGCCAGAGCAGGGGAGGGGGAGACTTGAGGTGGGGATAGTAACGGAAACAGAGGCTACACAGGATCCAGTCTGCTTTCCAGATGCACCCCTATTCATTCTCCCACCCCTATTCATTTTGGTGCAAAAAACTGTGTGAGTGCTGGGGGAGAGGTCCAGGTATCACCCCCTAGCGAAGTACTGGCTTATGGCAACAAGGCTTCCCTGGTAGCTCAGCTGGTAAAGAATCTGCCTGCAATGCAGGAGACCCCGGTTCAATTCCTGGGTCAGGAAGCTCCTCTGGAGAAGGGACAGCCTACCCACTCCAGTATCCTTAGGGTTCCCTGGTTGTTAAGATGGTAAAGATTCTGCCTGTAATGCAGGAGACATGGGTGGAGAAGATCCCCTGGAGAGGGGAATGGCTACCCACTCCAATATTCTTGCCTGGAGAAGCCCATAGGGAGGAGCCTGGTGGGTGACTGAGTGACTTTCACTTTATGGGAGCAAGAAATTTGAGAAGGAAGCATCTCCCTGGAATGGTCACAAAATCACTGCTGCTTGTGGACCCCTAGGGTGGGGGTGGCAAAAGGCAAAGACCAGAGCAGGTTTAAGACTGGATTCTCTCTACCCCTTCCCTGATGTTTATCCATTTGGTGCAAGAGACAGAGGACTTGGTGGGAAGAGATAGAGAAGGGCCAGAAGATGAGAATGGGTACCAGCTGGGATCTCCTAAGAGGCAGTTTATCAGGGACATTTGAGGAGGGAGAAGGCCAGGGAGGGGGGTGGAGAGGAAATGGTCTGATCCTTCCAGGATGGAGGGAAGAGGACAAAGCCTGGGGACCCAGAATGGGGAGGCAGACCCCTTTGCCAAGGGTAAGCCTGTTCTTCTTCATATTTGATCCATTTTGGAAAGGAGGGAAAGGGGAATAAGGGTGAGGGGAGGAGGGAGCGGTGCTAAAGAGGAGGGGGACAGAGGTTCAGTCTGGAAAGCAGCTCCCTATAGGGAAGGCGAGGCTTCTGAACTAGGAAGGGTCAAGAGGAGGTACCATGGACCAAAAGTTTAACTGAGTTTGGAAATATTTTAGCTCTTGAAATGGAAAATGTGGTCTTTCTGCGTATGCAGAGAGGGAGGGCATGGCAGGAATGCCCTGGACATTCCTTCCCCGCTCCATGACTCTTCCGTCACCATTTTTCAGAATGAGTGATGGGTTCATTCTATCTGGGTGTCCAGGGCTGGGGGCTGGGAGGGCAGAGAGCTGAGCACAGCTCGCTCTGTCTTCTGAACATTAATGCCCTGAACCTCACAAGAAAAAGTGAGATAGAAATTTGGGAGGAAGATTGGGAAACATAGAAATACTTTGGAAAAAATCTTTCTCTGCCATTTCTCATGGCAAAAAGAAAAACGGAGGCTGTTAGGGAGGGACTGTCGAGGGGGAACAGTGAAGCAGGGGAAAGGGCAAGGGTATGGCAGGAGCTGGGAAAGGTTTGACAAGCAGTGGGAAAACAATCAGTTTCCCCAGTGGCTCAGTGGTAAAGAATCTACCTGCAATGCTTGGTTGGGAAGATCCTCTGGAGGAGGACATGATAACCCACTCCAGTACTCTTGAATGAGAAATCCCATGGACAGAAGAGCCTGGTGGGCTACAGTCTATAGGGTCACAAAGAGTCGGACATGACTGAAGCAACTGAGCATGCATGCAAGGGAAAAGAATCAGTATCCCCTTGCCAGTCATTCACTTCTCAATCCCTCACTCATCATCTGTCTCCTGTCTCTATAGATCTTCAGGTCTGTGGCTGTAGGCACCAACCCAGACAAGGAAAGGAAAGACCTGAAGTATCAGTGCAGGTCAGTGGGAGAGGGCAACGGCCCCAGAACCCCGGAAGTAGGAGTCACTAAAGCTTGAGAGAAGTTGGGGAGGCCACTATCTGCCTCCCCAAGACTCCCCTCCTCCAAGACTCCCTATTCCAGTCTCAGAATACATGGCCTTTGTCAGGACCCTAAGGGAGCATGGTGTTTTATTGTTGGTGAGGACAGAGGGGAGAAGAAGGAAGTGAGAGTTGGTAGGCAGGGTATCTATGAAGCCCTTGAAGATACCAGAGTATCTCCGAAATCTGAGAACTGGCCATTGTTCAGTTGTATCTGCAGTTCTAAAAGTCTTACAACTGTAGACAAGAGGAAAAAGAAACGACAGAATTCTTGCAGGTCAGTCTAAGTTGGGACCACCAAGTTAAAACTGTTATGGGCATAGTCAAGACCAGAGCAAAGTTTAGGGACAAATCTGCTCTTATGGACTTGTCAGCATAGCCCACTTACATGGGAGAAGTACTTATGGAAGTGTCTGCAAGGCGGGCTCATATAAACATGTGTGCCAACCTTGCAGACACACGGAAAGAAAGGAGAAAATATATGGGCGGGAGTGCGCCTGAAAGTTGGGATAGGCTGATAAAGATCCTAAATCATAGAGGCAACTATTTATCAGGACCTGTATTTCGCCACCTAAATCCTGTCTACTTTGTCTCCATTTTGTCTCCTAACAGGCAAAAGAGGGCAAACCTCAACATGAAGAAGGTCTACAGAGAAAATGAAGGAAACTTAGACAATGAGAGAAAGCCAGAAGATGAAGTACAGTCTGAAAAAGAAGGAGAGCCAAATGAGAAAGAAAAGCTGGAAGTGGAGAGGAAGTCAGAACAGGAGCCGGAGGTCCAGAATGAGAGGAACCCATACAATGAGAGACAACCAGCAGGTGAGGGGAAGCAAGAAAAGCAGGGCAAGTCCAAAGCTGAGGGATACCCACTCAGGGAGGGCAAGCGGGAATCCCAGGCAAAGCCAGAGAGCCAGTCTCACACTGCCGAAAAGCGCCCTGCTGAAGATTATGTGCCCTGGAAGGCAAAAAAAAAAAATGGACAGGACAGAGGATTCCCCCACAGACTGCAGATTCTCTGGGTTGTGGCAGTAGAGGAGATGATCTTTTCATCTGTACTTTCCCCACTAAAGAACACAGATTACTTTTTGGTCATAAAATAATTAATAAAAGATTTTAAAAATAGGAAAGTGCATACAAAGCAATCAAAATAACTGCTTAATGAGTTTATGAAAGAAGGGGATACACTTCAAATTCCTGTGGTCAGGATGTGAAATGATGTGTGAAACATTATCTCTGGGACTTGAAGCTGGAAGAATCAACTTGGCAGTTATTACAGATTCACTGCTGTAGAGAACAGTCTTGTGATCTGTGAATTGGGGATAAAACTTGCCTTCCAGGGCTATGGAAAAGATCAGATGATACACTGACTGTCTAAGCTGTGTTGGGCTGGCTCCTATGCTCTCCCCTGCACTAGCAAGACCAGAACTCCATCAGATGTTTGGGAGAGGGCTGGGTGAGGTCTCAAGTGTGTCCATAAATAAATGCAGACAGCTGAGAGGTGGGTGCCACTCTGCCCTGGGTAATGCTGTTCCTGAAGCACACTCTACCTCTTCTCATGGGTCCTGTATTCTCTTAAGTGCCCCACTGCTGCTGCTGCAGTGAACTCCTCAAGGTAACACAGCTCCTTTGATTTCTCTAGAGTCCCTAGTGAATTACACCCCACTATGTTCCCTACTGGCTTCCCAGATGGTGCTAGTGGGAAATAATCCACCTGCCAGTGCAGAAGACATACGAGACATGGGTTTGATCCCTGGGTTGGGAAGATCCCCTGGATGAGGGCATGACAACCCACTCCAGTATTCTTGTCTAGATAATTCACATGGACAAAGGAGCCTGGTGGGCTAAAGTCCATAGGGTTGCAATGAGTCAGACACAACTGAAGCAACTAAGCATGTACACACACTCATGTTCCCTACGGAACTAAGGAGAAAGTCCCTCTTCTCACATTCAGTTCAGTTCATTCGCTCAGTCATGTCCAACTTTGCAACCCATGGACTGAAGCACACCAGGCTTCCCTGTCCAGCACCAACTCCCAGAGCTTGCTCAAACTCATGTCTATTGAGTCGGTGATGCCATCCAACCATTTCATCCTCTGTCGTCCCCTTCTCCTAATGCCTTCAATCTTTCCTAGCATCAGGATCATGAGTCAGTTCTTCGCCTCAGGTGGCCAAAATATCTTCAGCTTCAGCATCAGTCCTTCCAATGAATATTTAGGACTGATTCGCTTTAGGATTGACTGGTTTGATCTCCCTGCAGTCCAAGGGACTCTCAAGAGTCTTTTCCAACAACATAGCTCAAAACTGAAGAAGCATCACTTCTTCAGCACTCAGCCTTCTTTACGGTGCAGCTCTCATATCCATACATGAGTACTGGAAAAACCATAGCTTTGACTATAAGGATCTTTGCAGGCAAAGTAATGTTTCTGCTTTTTAATATGCTGTCTAGGTTGGTCATAGCTTTTCTTCCAAGGATCAAGCGCCTTTTGATTTCATGGCTGCAGTCACCATCTGCAGTGATTTTGGAGCCCAAGAAAATAAAGTCTGTCATGGTTTCCGTTGCTTCCCCATCTATTTGCCATGAAGTGATGGGACCAAATGCCATGATCTTCATTTTTGAATGTTGAGTTTTAAGCCAGCTTTTTCACTCTCCTCTTTCACTTTCATCAAGAGGCTCTTTAGTTCCTCTTTACTTTCTGCCATAATGGTGGTGTCATCTGCATATCTGAGGTTATGGATATTTCTCCCAGCAATCTTAAATCCAGCTTGTGCTTCATCCAGCCTGGCATTTCTCATGATATACTCTGCCTATAAGTTAAATAAGCAGGGTGACAATATACAGCCTTGACGTACTCCTTCCTCAGTTTGGAACCAGTCCAATGTTCCATGTCCAGTTCTAACTGTTGCTTCTTGACTTGCATATAGGTTTCTCAAGAGGCAGATCAGGTGGTCTGGTAGTCTCATCTCTTGAAGAGTTTTCCACAGTTTGTTGTGATCCACACAGTCAAAGGCTTTAGCATAGTCAATGAAGCAGAAATAGATGTTTTTCTGGAATTCTCTTGCTTTTTCTATGATCCAACAGATATTGGCAATTTGATGTCTGGTTCTTCTGCCTTTTCTAAATCCAGCTTGAACATCTTCAAATCCTCACTTAGCTGGTAAAGAATCCACCTGCAGTGCAGGGGACCCCAGTTTGATTCCTGTGTCAGGAAGATCCAGTGGAGAAAAGATAGGCTACCCACTCCAGTATTCTTGGGCTTCCTGGTGGCTCAGTTGGTAAAGAATCCTCTTACAATACAGGAGACCTGAGTTTGATCCCTGGGTTGGGAAGATCCCCTGGAGAAAAGAATGGCAACCCACTCCAGTATGATAGCCTGGGGAATTCCATGGCCTGCATAGTCCTCAGGGTCATAAAGAGTTGGACGCGACTTCTCACATTATGGTTTTATAAATGCTGACATGAAATGTGGAAAAATCCTTTGCAAAATCTTTCTTTTTTAATTTATCTATTTATTTTTTACTATGCTGGGTCTTTGTTGCTGCACACAGACTTTCTCCAGTTGCGGAGAGTGGGGGCTTCTCTCTAGTGTGGTGCATGAGCTTTTTATTATGGTGGCTTCTCTTGTTGCAGGGCACAGGCTCTAGGTGCACAAGCTCAGTAGTTGTGGCTCACAGGCTTAGTTGCTCTGTGGTATCTGGGATCTTCCCGGACCAGGGATTGAACCCGTGTCCCCTTCATTGGCAAGCAGATTCTTTACCACTAGACCACCAGGGAAGTCCCTGCAAAATCTTAATGAATGCATTTTTTGGCATTATAATTAGCCTACTAGTCTTGCCCTTTTCAAAATAAAGATTTTATCTTACTCGTTTGGGTACCTGTAACACATAATAAAAGCTTTAAAAATCAATACATTAATTACTGAGTCAGAATGCCTCAATTCTTGACCCAGTTCTGTCCCTGATTGAATACAATGCCTTGAGCATGTAATTTCATTCTTTAGCAATTGAAACTTGCCAATCCGAAAGGAGATGTGTATAAGAGACAGCCTCAAGGTAACACAGCTCCTTTGATTTCTCTAGAGTCCCTAGTGAATTACACCCCACTATGTTCCCTACTGGCTTCCCAGATGGTGCTAGTGGGAAATAATCCACCTGCCAGTGCAGAAGACATACGAGACATGGGTTTGATCCCTGGGTTGGGNTACAGCAAGACAGGGGTTATACCATAATCCATTGCTAAATAATTCTAACGTTGGCTATATAGTGTTTCTCAAAGTTTGTTAGCTACTAGCAGACAAATCACCTACCTTGATGCGTATCACCTACCTTGGTCTGCTTGCTTTCCAAATAAAGTCATTATTTCTTGCCTAAACACCTTGTCTCCCAAATTATTGGTCTATCATGAGGCAGTGAGCAGAGCGAGCTTGGACTTGGGAACAAGGGCGGCTGAGCCAGCCAGGAGCTTTCCTCCTTGATGCTAGCTGGCCCTGATCAGGGAATATTGGGGCAAGACCCTAGCAGCTGCTGGGACCATTTGTCCTAAGGATCTTCCCTTCAAAATTCCCTGAAGTGGCACTGGCTGCCCCAGCACTGGGCAGTTGAAGCAAGGAACTGACAAACTTCTGAGAGTTGACCAACTTGATTTTGTAGAATAAGCTGCTCCAGTGTGCACACTGGGAACATATTCCCCCCTCAATTTGGGCTTTTCCTTTATGGGACAAGTCAGTTTGTTTGATTGGGGTACCTTGTTGGAGAGGGAAGTTATTGTTGGACTCCACCTGATTTAGAACCAGTTCGTTGGGAACTGGCTCATTGGTTTTGTTTTAGTTTTGTGTGCATTGATGCTAGAATTTGTTTGAGACTTTTGTATTAGAATTTGCATTTTTGTGTGTTTTGGTATTATCAAACTTATAAAAATGGGAAATATTTCATCTATCCCAAATATATGGGACATATATGAGACATGTTAAGATCAGAAGAGTGATGGTCCCTGAATGGGTCACGCAAGTTTTACATGATCTTGCAATTAGAATCGTTTTGCAAAAGAGCAGGCAAAAGAGATGAGATTCTACAGGTAGACATTTTTATGCTATTTCATCAGGAGAAGAAATCAGAGGGTTGCCCCCTTATGGTATAGCAGTCTGAAAGGAAACCCAAGGGAGAACCTGTTCTACAAGGAGAAGAGAGAGGAAATGAGAGTGGAGACATATTATTTCAAAACTTAAAACCCCCTCTAGCCTATCCAGCTTTCCCACTGGCTGAACAGGCTGAACCGGCAGTTTTTCCAACTGCCCCTCGCCATGCCACCAACATATTCACTCCTTTCACCACCTCCTGTTTCCCATACCCATGAAAATCAAGCAGAAGTTTCTATGTTCATCCCCAGAGCACAGGGCCCTGGATTAGCATCACCATCTAAGGCCTTGGATGGACTTGAGGTGTCCAATTCTAATTTCTCCACAGGCGTCCTGGGTAACCACAGTGGGGAACAAGTTGATTGACTTTCTAATAGATATCACTCCCAAAACCTTCCTTATTTATTTGAAGAGGCTTGTAAGTATTAAACATAGAGGAAACGAAGTTATTCTAGGAGAAACTTCCCTATATCATGGAGATGCAATTATCCTATCTGATCTTCTCAGGAACCCTCATCTTTGCCATACTTTTAAAATGCAAAATTTGAAAAGATGGTAAAGTAATTTAGAAACCGATTTGTTAAGGGTAAATAGAAATTCCAACTGTGCTTCTGTAAATATTTGGCCATCCAGACAAGTGAGGTTAATTTGTTCCATCTTCCAGGAACCTAACTTTAATCTAACCACTTTTGTAAACTGATGGGTTTTACATTTCTGTACCTGACTCAGGGTTGAAATTGTGAAATGAGAACTATGAGGTCTCTGTTTGCTTCTGTGTTTGCATGTGTCTCTGTCTTTGGATAACATTGTTAAGGTTAACTTGTGGATGAGGTCTGTTCAGCTGGCTTAAAGAAAAGTAAGTGCTTACAAACCAAACAATTCTAAGTATAAGAAAAATTAAGCTAAATGAGTTTCAATTTCACTTGAACTGGGAAATGTTCAATATTAAATTAATACCTGGCATTAACATTTAAATTTATTGATCCAATTAATATAGATCCATCTTCAAAGTCACCAACATTAAGTATAATTAATACTTTACCTGCATTTAGATTTAATACAAATTAAATGAAATCTTGTTCTATCTGTTGCAAATTTGTCAGCAAGAAACATAACTTGATATGTTGAAACTTTAAAGTAAATATAAACAAAATAAGAGCTTTTAGGTAAACTCTATAAGAATAATTATGTTTTAAAAATCATCTAAAATAGTCTCTCTGGATTTTAATAACTATTACTTGCCTCTTGGTTTTCACTAGAAATTAAGGTTTTCAAGAGTTAGGGATTCTAAATTAAATATATAATTAGAGCTACTGAAAATAATATTTCAGTATGTGTTTTTGGTTAGGAAGGTATAAGGAATAGAACTACATTTTACTGAGAAAGTTCTATGCATGGTCAGGATTAATGAAATTTAGAATGAAGTTAACTAAGTAAATGGATTTTGATAAGTAAGTTAACACAAGACTACAAATTTGATCTCTCTGTTTGAAGTGCTTCTGTGCCCTCAGGTGACCCATATTTGTTTTCTTTTAATCATTTTGTGACTTTAGTTAAATTAATAAGTATTGTTTCACAGTGACCTATGATCTTGTTGTATTTAAAAGCTTTTTGGTATTTTTTGACAAAAGTTCCCAAGTCATATTATAAGGAAATTCCTTTGACCTTTAGCTAACTTTGGGATGCTTCAAAGGGCCCCCTGAAACACCCCAGAGAGAGATACTAAATTAGTTAATTTCACTTGGTATGTTAGATTACATGTGAAGTGTTGTCAAAAGAGTAATAAGTCTTCTTATGTTATATTGTATGGTAAATGCTACAGGTATTCTAGAGATTATATGGAGTTCCTAAAACTCTGATACATCCTGGTAAAATTGTCAATCATACTTCTAGCTATTATCTGAAAGTGCTGTATGTCCCAGCAGTAACCAAGTTATTTTGTCAATTGCATTATAATCAGATTTAAATGTGCCTTCTTAAGTCTTTTGTCATTATAGAGTTACGGTTTCACTATGATGCCATTGCAAAAATGCTTCCTCTGCAAGATTTATAAAAAGGACTTTTGAGATAAATACAAGTCTCTGATATTCAGACCATAATTCTGAACTGAGTAAGAAACTGAAGAATGGGAAATCTAATGGCTTTATAACCTGTCAACAGAAGGGATTGGTTACATAGCACTGTGTGAACTGGTGAATATCCTTATAATATTTATGGTTTCTGTCTGAAAAATTACTGACTTAATTCTGTGTCTTTCCAAGGGTAAGGAAAACATTCCCCTTACACTACTTATGACTTACAGTAATTTGGTAAATTATTACCATTGTAAACAGAATTGAAACATTTATGTTTTTCTATCTACCTGGTTGATCCTGCCAGCAGCATATGCTTGTCTAAAAGATTAAGCCATGCATGTCTAAGTACACAGGGCTGGTACTGTGGATGGCTCATTAAATCAGTTATGGTTCCTTTGGTCACTTATAATAACTGAATTACAGCTAGTTGCACTAATCATTGTTTTAATTTGCTCTTTGTTTCCAAATTTTTTCTGCTTTGTGTCTCCATGGTGCACTATGTCCTTGTCAATGTTACCAGCTATCTATTTTATCAGATTGTTGTTTCTCTCAATATCCAGTGTGTAACCAGGACTCCAACAAAACTGCTGTGGCTGACAAAAAGAACTATACAGAAATGCTATGTTTTGGTGGGGAAATTTGTTTCTCACAGGGGTACATGATAGAAATTCTGAAACTAATTTAACTATATACTAGAGATAATTAAATAAGAAAATAAATTATGTAGAAAGGAGAACCAGGTTTCTCACTGTCAGAGATAGAAATGAAAAATAAAAAATAAGAGGAGAGAAAGCTAAATGGATGTGTGTGGTACTGGATTACAGCCACACATATTAGTATGAACTTGTGCGTGTCTTTCTATCATTCGTATCTATAGAGATACCAATGGCTATAGATATACATGATAAATAAATGTAGCAATTGTCTATCTACAGTTTGATATGCATCTCCTTGCTCTATCAGCTGAGAAATTTGAGAAGCAATGACACCCAAGTAGCAACCAGGATACCCTGCACTCAGACCTTAATTACTAAATACGATTATCCAATAAAATTAACCCTGATGGCTCAGAGGTTAAAGTGTCTGCCTGGAATGCAGGAGACCTGGGTTCGATCCCTGGGTCGGGAAGATCCCCTGGAGAAGGAAATGGCAACCCACTCCAGTACTCTTGCCTGGAGAATCCCATGGAGGGAGGAGCCTGGTAGGCTACAGTCCATGCCCATGGGGTCGCAAAGAGTCAGACACAACTGAGCGACTTCACTTTCACTTTCAATAAAATTAACCAAGACTCCTCAGAGAAATGGCTGATTATTGGGCTGGGAAAAGGATAAAACCAGAAGAATCTGGAAGATTTCATAGTACCAGAAAGCAAGGAAGCAGAAAAAGGATAAAGGTATGCCAACCTGAAAGAGCTCCCAATTGCCAAGGCTAGCAAATTTGGGCAAAAAACCCCCAAATGATTGTATTGTGTCATAACCCTGAAGACTTAAAAATCCATGTGTCACACTGATAGGAACGAATAATTGTATGAGTAAATAAATGCGGGGGTATCTTTCTTACATAATAATTTCAAATATTAAATGTAGAAGGAAATGAGGGATATGAAAAGTTACCTTCAGAACATCACAGTAATAATTTTTACAAAGCCACAGAATGTTTGCACAGTCTCAAGTTATCTGACCCCATATATTTATCAATTACTGTGGTTGTTTTCAGACATATCCACAAATTCTTTGATGTTTCTCCCTCCAGGAGGTAGAGTTTAATTCCCTTCCTCTCTAATATGGGCTAGACTTAGTAACTTGCTTCTAAACAAACAGAATATGAAAAGAGAAAAACAGTAATTTTACAAGTGGAGAAACCCAGCAGTCATCTTAATCAAATGATCAAAGTTAACCTCACCAGTGATCAGTCATGCTGATGTCATGTAATCCTGACATTGTGATAAAAAAGGACACCTTCCCCAAATTAATAACAGCCACTGTAATTACAAGAAAACATACGACAAATCCAAATTGAGGACCATTAAAAGACTGAGAAACTGTCATAGAATAAAGAGACATATTAACCAAATGCAACATTGTGTCCTGGATTGAATCCTGGGACAAGAAAAGGATAGTAGTGAAAAACCTGGAGAAATCGGAATAATTCTGTAATTTAGTTAATAGTACTGCACAAACGTTCGTTTGTTGTTTTATAAATGTATAACAATTATTAGGCAAAGCAGGATGAAGGGTTTACAGAAATGCTTTGTACTAGCTTTCAAACATTTCTTTTTTTTTTGAAAATATCAAAATGTTAATTTATTTTATCTATTAAAATATATATATATTTTTGAAGAGAACTCAAGATTTACTCTCATAACAACTTTCATATCTAACATGAAGCAGTGTTAATTATATTAATCATATACATTATATCTAAGCACTTATCTATCTTATAATTGGACATTTTTTTTTCATCTCAGGTGTACATGAGTTCCCAATCTTGAACCTCCCCCCCACCTCCCACTCGAGATCAACTCTCTGGATCAATTATTTCAACACAAAAAGTTTAAAAAATAAACCAGACTGAGTTTCAAGAACCCAAAACAAAACTCTCCTAATAAATGAAAGTGAGGGAATAGTTGAGAAAACAAACTGAAACATAATTGAACAAATTCATTAGTCAGTGAGAAAGGGAAGAGCTGACAGACCACAGCTGACAGCAATTACTGGAAAAAATAAAATTACTCCATGATTATACCAGAAAATTAGAACTACCTAAGAAATTCCTTGCATGTATATATATATGTATGCACTATGTGTTTGTGTGTGGAACGCTACTCTCCATACTGTTCTGCCGCTTTATGTACCAAAAATACGACTGCAATATAATTTGCTGCCACTGCAACTGCATTATTTCATTACTTTTACTTTCTGCACAACTTCCACAGGATGGATGATTTATTTCACCATTCTCTTCTGAGTGAAAATTTAAATCATTTCTGTCACCTTGAACTTTCATCACTGGAGTGGTTACAAAGTTGAACCAGATAAGATTTCTTTGTTCTAGTGTGGACTTACAGATAAATAAGGGATTCAAAGTAGAAAGTCAAAAAGCCAGGGGGAAAGCATTAGGAAAGGTCAATAGAATGCCTCACAGATAAGGGAGCACAGGCAACTAAGGCAGAATCAAGAGGTCAGCAAAAAGACTTCCTTTCCACTGTCAACTTAATTTTTAAAAGCACCCAGAGAGCAGCAATAGCACTGTCTCCCCAACAACTCTGTTTTTTTTTGTCACAGGAAAAAGTTGCCTGGGCTAAGCTGTAGTACAGCTGGCATGTGCCTCCCTGCAACCCAGCAACATGCTCCAAGTAGATGTGAACCTCACGGCTTACGCCAAGCAACCTCCAGAATCTAGCTGAGGTGAGTCTTGAGCATTCTGTCACATAGTAAGAAAGCCTAAGCAGACCAACTCAAGGATTCCTAGGACTGTGGCCAACACAGATACCAAGGGGACATGTGAAATGGCAGTGGCTATGACGCAGCGTTTCAGGTTCACAGTAACTCATGAACATTATGCCCTTGCTAACTAGAAACTCTTGACTACAATAATCTACAATGTGTGCAGCATTTAGCTGAGAGGTCAGGAAAGTGGGCGGAATTCTCTGGAAGAGATGAAAGTTGCACTTCAAATTATGTTCATTTGCTTGGATGTAGCAAATGTCTGTTTTGGAGAGTTTTTGGACCTTGTGAAATGTATGCATGCCAAATTCCCCAAAATGAAGGAACACAGTGACAGGAGGGATGGTAGATGACTTTACTTTCTGGGTTTTTGTTGTTGTTGTTTTGAGTTTACTTTCTGAAGCAGAGACATACAATCCAAGTAGAAGTCTGCTTGGGCACTGTGTGCACCACTCACATCAGAACATGAGTGGATTCATGCTCAGCTGAGCAAAGTGATGAAATGTGTTGGGTCTACTTCCACTTCAGAGGGTTTATCATCTCAGATGGCAGCTGCTTCAGTCCATGCTCTGAAGCCAAACCTTTGGATCTGCAGTAGATTCAGCCATGTGGGGAGGGATGTTTTCAAGCCATAGACAGCGTACTAGAGAAATGAGGGAGAGAAACAGCCATCTCAAGCTCTTCTGTGGGATAAGCTTCGAAAGAACAATAAGAAATATGCAGGAGTTGTTGAATTCAGAGCTTCAGAAAATAACTTCCAAAGGGAGCATAGAAAACAATATTCTAGATGTCATAGGCTTGTGTAAGAGCGCCTTTCTCCTCCCCTCACACCACTTGAAAGGCTGTGGACTTTGGAGCGATCCCTAGGGCTCTCTTGGTGCACAAAAACAAAATATTGATTGGGTCAGAGGGGCAGGGGGTCTACTCTCCAGAACTCACGTCTTCATTATTTAAATCAATGTGTACCTCCTTTTCTTTCCTTTTTAAAAATAGTTCTTAATTGACTATAATGCTCCTGTTTCCAAAAATCTTACATTTAAAAGCTACTGTGATTAACTTAATTTAAAAGTAGCTGAGGCAAAAATAGACAATGGAGAAAAGACAATCTCTTTAACAAGTGGTGCTGGGAAACTGGTCAACCAACTGTAAAAGAATGGAACTAGAACACTTTCTAACACCATACACAAAAATAAACTCAAAATGGATTGAAGACCAGAAATTATAAAACTCCTAGAGGAGAACATAGGCACAACACTCTCCGACATAAATCACAGCAGGATCCGCTATGACCCACCTCCCAGAGTAATGGAAATAAAAGCACAAATAAACAAATGGGACCTAATTAAACTTAAAACTTTTGCACAATGAAGGAGACTATAAGGAAGGTGAAAAAACAGCCTTCACAATGGGAGAAAATCATAGCAAACAAAGCAACTGACAAAGATTTATCTCCAAAATATGCAAGCAGCTCCTGCAGCTCAATTCCAGAAAAATAAAGGACCCAATCAAAAAATGGGCCAACAAACTAAACAGACATTTCTCCAAAGAAGACATACAGATGGCTAACAAACACATGAAAAGATGCTCAACATCACTTATTATCAGAGAAATCCAAATCAAAACGACAAGGAGGTACCATCTCATGCTAGTCAGAATGACTGCTATCAAAAAGTCTACAAACAATATATGCTGGAGAGGGTGTGGAGAACAGGGAACCCTCTTACTGTTGGTGGGACTGCAAACTAGTACAGCCACTATTGAGAACAATGTGCAGATTCCTTAAAAAACTGGAAATAGAACTGNAACGACAAGGAGGTACCATCTCATGCTAGTCAGAATGACTGCTATCAAAAAGTCTACAAACAATATATGCTGGAGAGGGTGTGGAGAACAGGGAACCCTCTTACTGTTGGTGGGACTGCAAACTAGTACAGCCACTATTGAGAACAATGTGCAGATTCCTTAAAAAACTGGAAATAGAACTGTCATATGACCCAGCAATCGCATTGCTGGGGATACACACCGAGGAAACCAGAATTGAAAGAAACACGTGTACCCCATGTTTATCACAGCACTGTTTACAATAGCTAGGAAATGGAAGCAACCTGGATGCCCATTGGCAGACGAATGGGTAAGAAAGTTGTGGTAATATACACAATGGAGTATTACTCAGCTATAAAAAAGAACCCATTTGAGTCAGTTCTAATGAGGTGGATGAATCTGGACCCTATTATACAGAGTAAAGTAAGTCAGAAAGAGAAACACCAATACAGTATATTAATGCATCTATAAGTCAGGAAGCAACAGTTAGAACTGGACGTGGAACAACAGACTGGTTCCAAATAGGAAAAGGAGTACGTCAAGGCTGTATATTGTCACCCTGCTTATTTAACTTCTATGCAGAGGACATCATGAGAAACGCTGGACTGGAAGAAACACAAGCTGGAATCAAGATTGTCNGGTTCAGGACGGGGGGGGGGTGGGACACATGTACACCTGTGGCTGATTCATGTCAGTGTATGGCAAAAACCACCACAATATTGTAAAGTAATTACCTTCCAATTAAAATAAATTAACTAAAAAAATAAAAGTAGCTGAGTGCTCTGTTGATGCACTAAAATTGCTCAGGGACAAAGATGAAGGTGAAGGCATGTACCATCTGGCTCTTGGTCAGGTGTGCACCAGTGAGCTGACTGATCTCTCTTATGACTATTTAGGAAAACAGAGCAATATCTTCTATCAGTAGTTCCATAAAAATGGTGTTAGTGTTGTTCTGACTACTCATAAGCAGAATAAACAGAGGAGGAGACAGTGAAATTTCTGCTCCAGTTTTGGGCAAGCAGGGAAGGTTCGTCTGTGAGCCAATTGGCATACAGCTCGTTCTGAATCTCTGAAATTTCTGGGAGATGCACTGTTTAAAATCCCAATAGCAGCTTGAGAGCTGGAGCCTGCCCCCACTCCCCATTAGCAACCCACATCTGAATATCTGCCTGGTTAGATAACCCCACGCACCATACACACCAATGCACAGGAAAGGGGAAAGGTACAAGGCAACCTTTGCTGAGGGTAATATGAGGGGTTCAGACCCTATATGCAGCATTGACAGGGGAGTGAGAGCTCACTTACAGTGGGGGAGGCTTTTTAGAGGCTTGGTGATGGAGCTAGGTCCCTAAGAGTGAGCAGGACCAGGATCCAGGAGGAAGAGGAGTGCAATCAGGAGGAAGAAAATGGGCTGCAAGGACAAAGAGAGAGAAGAAAGCACACTTGGGCACAGTGAATGAGAGTTCCTTTTGGATGGGCCAGAAAAGTAGATGACAAGTGTGGCTCAATTCTGATCAACAGTGAAGGTCAGAATGAGAAAAGCAGGTTATACTTCACAGATGGGTTGCCATCCAGAGCCTTCGAGCAGGAAAATGACGAGTTGGAAATAAGGAAGAGCGAAGTTTAATTTGACAGAAGTGTGCAAAGTAAATTGAGAAGGGATAAGGAGGTATGAAGGAAGACAGGTCAGAGAAAAGGTTACCCTAACAGTCTGGTTTGAAGCAATCATGGCCTAACCCTGCACACAAATGTTTACAGCAACTCTTTTCATTATTACTCAAAACTGGGAAGAACAAAAATGTCCTACTGAGGGTAAATGGACAAGTAAGCTGGAACATATTTATACAAAATACTACTCAGTAAAAAGAAAAAAATGGGTTATTTGTGCATGAAACAGCCTAAATGATGAAACTCTAGGGCATTATGCTGAGTGAATGAAGCCTGTCTCTAAATGTGACATATTATAGATTTCATTTATATAACATTCTGAAAAAGAGAAAATGATAGGTGAGAGGTTGCCAGAGTTCATGGAAGGGGGTAAAGTATGGCTGCACTAGGTTTTCTGGGGGGATGAATGAACTGTATCCTGACTATGGTGGTAGTTCCACAAATATATACATTTCTTAAATTTCATAGAACTATACACACTAAACAAGGTTAATTTCAGTATATGATAATGATTTTTTAAATATCAATTAACCCCGTTAAATATTTTGTGGTAATAGTTACCTCTTTATAATTCAATAGCTATATTTATATTAAATACTCTCCCTTGAATACTAGGAAATGTATCCCTCAACTGTGGAATAAATAATTCATGCTTAAATATAAATTGTGAAACATAAAAACAACAAAAATACTTCTTCCAACCCTGCTTTCTCTGTGGTGGGCTCTGTCTTTGGCTACCACATCCCACCATGACCATCCTAGATAAGAGACCCCTCTTTGCCTTTTCCCCTGACTCTCCAGTGGGCTCCACTGGCCAGACTGCCATTCCTGGTACCAACATACCTCCAAGTACCAGTGGATGCTGGGTTGCAGGAATATCAGTTTCCTCTTTTAACCAATATTTTTACAGCAATGATGTTCTCTCTGCTTATGTATGTTGTTCATGGAACAAACAGATACCAGAATACCTCAAGAGTGGCCTGCATGAATTCCACTGCTAAGAAGCCTCACACCAAACTGTCAGAACTCACCAGGAACTCTCTCCTTTCTGTACTCCAAGAGTGTGTGAGAGTTATTTTCCAACACTTTTTTTTTTTTTTTGAGTTTCAAATTAGACTCCAGGGAAGGGAGGGTTTTCTATAGATTAATCTGATTAGCAAGACACTGGATCCTACAGAGGCTATAAGAAGAGGAAGCCTGAAGCCTCTACTTAAAACAACCAGAAGCCATGCAGCAGTCCTCACAAACGATCAGACATCTAACGCTTTACAACGTGAGTTTAACCAGAAAGAGAAAAACTAGTGGATAAAGCGGCTGATAAGAGAAAACGGGGTCTCTTCCCACCGGTTAAGTTGGCGTGTTTTAAAAGGCGCTGTTTTAATAAGATTTAAGAAAACATTTTCTAACACATCAACATGTTGTGAAAACTGTCATTTCATTTGCAGCTATCAGAAAACTTTTCCAAAGTCTTAAAAATTGATGTAACTAATTTGTCTTCCATATTGTGTCAAATATTGCTTACGTGGCATTTCTTTTTTAAATATCATTTTTAAGGAGTAAGCTTATTGTTTAAAACATTAAAGCAGAAAACTATTTAAAAGAACTAGTAAAAAAAAAAAAATCCCACACTCTCACTCCCAGATTCTTTTCTAGCCGCCCTCTTGCTCCGATCTACCGCCTTCGCCCATTTTAATGCTAGACAGGACTCCAAGGGAAATGGTGGACTGTAGGATATTGGGGGGAAGAGAGGAGGTGAAATTGGAAGCAGGAGAAAGAGATGACTCCCCAAAGAAGGAGAAATTGTCTATACAACCCGAGAGGCTGATTCTCCCTGGTAACCCGAGAAAGACGAATAGAAACTGCAGGAAGAAGATACCAGTTTTATTGTCTCTGATTGGCAAATATGAAAAAAAAAAGATTGACAGTATCAAATGGAGGGAACGCAGGGGGCGGGCTGCAGTGTTAAATGGGAGGAGTAAGCGAGGACTCGAGCTCATTGATGACGCGGCCCTCACGTGACCAGGAGTCGACGTGTGCAGAAGTCCTTATAGTCCAGGGCCTGTTTCCCAGGAGCAGATCCCTATAGCTGGAGAAGGAGAAAAGTGCCCGGGATCCTTTCAGGTCTGTATAAAGCTGGGCGCTGCCTTCGGGACGCTGAGGTCTAGGAGTCAGATAGCAGAAACCGAGCGTAGCCGGTACTACTTTCCTAAAACCACGGTTCCGCTAAACTTCCATTTTTTGTGCAGGGAATTTTGGGCAGTTTAGGGGTGGAGAAGGAGAAGGGTAGCTAATTGAGGATCCCAAGAGAGACACAGAAACAATTTAGGAACAACTTGAGTCGCTCACTCCCTGCTTGAAGGGAACCGGGGGGCACCGGGGAGGGAGGGCGGGGTTGCCTTAAAAGGATCGCGAGGATGAGGACGTGGGGAAACTTTAGACGAACAAGGCCTAGAATCGTTAAAGGGACCCGTGATTCAGGTACTGACCTCCTCACCAAGCAGTCTTGTCGGTCTGCAGGACTCTTGGTCTTTGGGGAGCGACCCAAATCGACTGAGGGAAGAGGGAGGAAAATTCCCTGGATCCTTGCAGGTCAGTATAAGGGTGCAGTTGCCTCCTGTTCCTGGGGGTGGGGGCGGGGGGAGGTGAGTGCGGATGACACCGAAGCCCATCCCGGGGTCACTGCAGCCTCTCCCCATCCGGATGAAGCGCCAGAGGCCTGTGCAGAGCCTGCAGCGGAAATGGGGCGGGGGAAGGGGGAGACTGGAGAGACGTGGAAGGCGGAGGGGAGGCCAGAGACTGGACCAGCCGGTCTCAGGTGAGAGGTAGGAGGTTGGAATGGCTTGGGAAAGCCTAAAAGGGCGGGAGTGTTGGAGATCGGAGGCGAGGGAGGGGTTCATTGCTTCCGCGCCGCTCGCTGCTCCCTGCTCCTGTTTCGGGGCTAGGAGAGGCCTGTAGCAGGGCCTGCTGGGAAATGGTGGGCTGGAGCGGGAGGAGAGAAGATGGAGCTGAAGCGGGAGGGGGAGGCTGAGGAGGGGGAGAGAGGGGCGGAGCCAGGGGAGTTCAGAGCCCGAGGATCTAGCCTTTTCTAGTTGGGAAACTTGGACAGTTAAGAGACCGAAATGAGAAGAAGCCAGTCTCTATGGAAACCCGTGCTCGAGCTGCTGGTTCATTTGCCTGGCATCTAGTTGTTTTGTTCCCTTGTTTTCCAGGGTTAATTTATTCAAAAAGGAAATCGAAAAATACTCAACATGCAAAAGTCTTGTGGAGAAAATGAAAGAAAACCACAGAACATGCCAAAGGCTGAGGAAGACCGCCCTTCGGAAGCTGTACCACAGGAGGCAGAAGGAAATCCTCAACCTTCTGAAGAAGGTGTAAGCCAGGAAGCAGAAGGAAACCTTAGAGGAGGGCTGACTCAGCCTGGTCAGGGATATAAAGAGGACAGTCCCGTTAGGCATTTGGACCCTGAAGAAATGATACGAGGAGCAGATGAGTTGGAAAGGCTTAGGGAAGAGATAAGAAGAGTAAGAAACAAGTTTGTGATGATGCATTGGAAGCAAAGACATTCACGTAGCCGTCCTTATCCTGTGTGCTTTAGGCCTTGAATTCTTTTTTTGTCCGATGTTAAAATCTTGCCCCAGCTTTCTGTTAGCATTTTCTGATGTATCTGTGACTTTTGCTTTATTTTTAATCATCTGATGGAGTTTTGTTTTAGGTATAGTTTCCTTGTTTTCAGCATCTGCATTTTGTATTTTGACACATTCTCTAGGTCTATTTTTTGATTGGGAAATTTCGCACATATGCATGAAAATATGTTCATTTCATATTGTAAAGTAAAACATAACAGGTTACAAAGCAGCATATTTAGTACCAGCTCACATATGTAGGAGAAAGTCTCAAATTGTGTGTGTGCGCGTGTGTATACATACATGCATATATCAGAAATCTAACTGTGCTTGTTTCTGTGTGCTGTTCTTTTTTTTTTTTTGCTTATATGTATTTTTTAATGAACACATCACACACACAAAGAGAATTAAAGTTTTTTATTAATTGAGTCAATCAAATAATTTGCAACCAGCTTATAAGGGCAATGGGGGGCACCTAAACTCTTGATGAAAAAACTATTAAAAAAATGTAAACCTCGAAATACCTCTGGATCTCTTAGCCAGAGGAATAAAACTGGCAATTATTACAGATACACTTGCTTAAGACTTGATCTTTTCATGGGAAAACACTTGTCTCACAGGGCTGCTGTGGGGAAGAAATGAGGTGACTGAGCCGTACTTGGTGGGCTCTTGTTCCCACCTATGCATATAGAACCCCAACCCATTGCAGAACATCGGTTTTGAGGGAGGGTCCTAGTGTGACTCAACCTGTGCTCAGGAACAAGTCCAGTAGGCAGGGAGGTGGGGGCTTCCATGCCAGGCCTCTGCTGTTGAGCTCCACCCCTGGTTTCCCTGGGTCCTGCCATGCCTGCTGGGCACTGGAGTCCTCCAGTGCCAAAACCCCACTGAGTTTCCTGGTGTCCCCAGTGGGTTGAATCCCTACTCTTCTAAATCTCTCTCTGCTTTATAATGATGCTTAGCACAGTGGGAGGACTTCCCAGGAGACTGAGTGGTAAAGAATCCGCCTCCAATGCAGGAGATGCAGGTTCTATCCCTGGGTCCCTGAGTCAGGAAGATCCCCTGGAGAAGGAAATGGCAACCCACTCCAGTATTCTTGCCTGAAAAATCCTATGGACAGAGGAGCCTGCGGGTTATAGCCCAGGGGGTCACAAAGAGTCAGACGTGACTTAGCAACTAAAAAACAACCACCACTGGGGGGCTGTTCCAGGATTGCATGGGCCACAATGTGATGCAGAATTCTTAGCAATAGTCCCATCCAATTTCAACCACAGGATACCTCCTCCATAGGAGTCAGACATGATGAGTCCATTTTGGGAATTGGACTAGAGTTCAAATTTGAGTAAAAGATGCCACTCTATAGTCAGAGTTTCTGCTTTAAGTCTAAAAAACTGAAGTTTTGTCTTTTGTGGGATGATCTCTCCCTGAAGGCTCCTGGCAGCCCTGTCCTACTGGTTCAGAAGACTCAGAATATGTGTAAATTGCAAAAAGTAATACAGGAAAGAGATCTAAGGGAACAGTTCCCTTCATCCCATCCCCAATCGATAACGTGGGGAAAAAAAACTTGAACGGTAAAAACTTTATAAATACACTTAAAGTAGAATGGCTACTATATAAATATTAGAAATTATATTTTCCCTACAGAATAAAGACTATCTTTTCCTTCTGATATCCGCACATACTTGTGACAGATCATGTTTCAATATTTAATTGATTTTTTATTTAATTGGTTTTTGCTAAGGAGCCAGTTGTTTAGTCACTAAATTGTGTCCAGCTCTTTTGCGACCCCATGGACTGTAGCCTACCAGGCTCCTCTGTCCATGCAATTTTTTCAGGCAAGATTATTGGAGTGGATTGCCACTTCCTTCTCCAGGGGATCTTCCTAACCCAGGGATTGAACCCACATCTCCTGCACTGCAGGTGGATTATTTACTGCTGAGCCACTAGGTTTGTACAAATTCTGTCACTGACTCAATAATCTTCCACAAGTTCTTTTATCGTTCTAATATGGTAAGCAATTCCAGGAAGAAACAGTTCATGGAATGGATTGCATTTCAAATGTTTTATCCAAGCCTTGCATAATTACCTGCATCAGAATCACCTGGGGAGCATCTTTAAAATACTGATTTCTGGGCCCCACCTAAGACTCACTACCTGGAGGTGTGCTGTGGAAGTTTCAGTTAACAACTTGTTGGTCAAGCTGGATGCTGGCTGGAGTGAGATGAAGGTCCAGGAACTCACTTGCCAGCATTATAAGACGTTGAATCCAGCCCCCTGGCACTGAGGAGTGGCACTGGGGTAGGATGTAGAAGGGCTCCAGCAAGGAGGCACATCCCTCTTTAGGATGGTCTGACATTGGCTTCTCTGCTCCAGCCTGCAGCAGGTACCAGACTCTTCTAGACTGATGGCCAGGCTGTCCTGGACATGTGTACCTGAAGGATCACTGTCCCCATAGCAGGTCAGAGCACTAGACTTCCTTTCTTCCCTTTTTCCTTCACAAGGAGGCTTGATGGGAGCTTTTTTTTAACTGTTTGAAAAACTTTATATTTTTTTTAATGGAAAAGCATTTTATTTTAAATATAGCTGTGTGTACATGTCAATCCCAAACTCCTAATCTATCCCTTCCCCCAACTCTTTTCTCTGGTAAAAAATCTGTTCTCTAAGTCTGTGAATCTGCTTTTTGTGTGTAAATAAATCCCATGGGTGGAGGAGCCTGGTAGGCTGCAGTCCATGGGGTCGCTGAGGGTCAGATACGACTGAGCGACTTCACTTTCACTTTTCACTTTCATGCACTGGAGAAGGAAATGGCAACCCACTCCAGTGTTCTTGCCTGGAGAATCCCAGGGACAGGGGAGCCTGGTGGGCTGGCATCTATGGGGTCGCACAGAGTCGGACACGACTGAAGTGACTTAGCAGCAGTAGCAGCAGCAGCAGCAAGTTCATTTGTATCATTTTTTAAAGACTCCACATATAAGCCATATCATATATTTGCCTTTCTCTGTCTGACTTACTTCATTTAGTATGATAGTCTCCAAGTCCATTCATGTTGCTGCAAATGGCATGGCATTATTTCATTCTTTTTAATGGGGTAATATTCCATTGTATATATGTACATACCTCAGCATAATAAAGGCTGTATACAACAAACCTACATCATACAAGAATGTCTACTCTCTCCACTTTTATTCAACATAGTTTTGGAGGTCCTAGCCATGGCAATCGGACAAGGAAAAGAAATAAAAGTAATCCAAATTGGAAAAGAAGTAAAACTGTCACTGTTTGCAGATGACATACACACATGGAAAGTCCGAAAGATGCTACCAGGAAATGACGAGAGCTCATCAATGAGTCCGGTAAAGTTGCAGGACACATAATTAATAACAGAAATCTCTTGAATTCCCGTACACTAACAACAAAAGTTCAGAAAGAGATTAAGGAATCAATCCCATTTACCATCACAGCAAAAAGGATAAGGTACATAAGAATATACCTACTTAAGGATGGGAACTTTTAAAGGGAAAAAGACTTCAAAATTCAGTAACTGAAAACATTAGCTTTGATCATCTTCGGCCAAGGGGGATACGTCTTAAACAAGATCTGCCTCATGCCTCTTCCACCCACCTTGCTCAGACTTTCAGAAGGGCCTCTGTTGTGTCCGCCTGTTTGGAGCTTCCCTGGTGGCTCAGTGGTAAAGAACCTGCCTGAAATGCAGGAGACCTGGGTTCAGTCCTTGGGTCGGGAAGATCCCCTGGAGAAGGGAATGGCAACCCACTCCAGTATTCCATGGACAGAGGAGCCTGGCGAGTTAACAGTCCATGGGTCGCAAAGAGTCAGACACGGCTGAGCACATGAAGCTCTGAGCTGTAGTGCCGTTAGCTCTGTGTGTGGCGATGCAGTGCTTCTGATGTCTGCATGGGTCCAGATCCAGAGACGGAGGAGAGCCCGGGTGGAGGAAGCTCGCAAAGGCGCGTGAGCCTACTGCTCAGGAGTGAAGGATTGTTGCCTTCTGTTTAAACAACCCCATGCTCTATTGACCTAGCCCACAACTTGGGGACCAGGGTAGTCAAGTTATGAACCGGTATGAAGATGCTTTTGCAGGCGCTGGTGGTGGAGGAAGCAATGGCATTGTGACTGTTGTTCTTTAGGTCTGTTGTCTGAGAAATCAATACTGCTTTTTCCGGTTGGGCAATAAGGTAAAGATGAACTTGGCTTTAGGAGTGCAAAATGGTTAAGTACGTGACCTTGCTGTACTGTGCTCTGCTAAGTTGCTTCAGTCGTGTCCAACTCTTTGCAACCCTATGGACTGTAGCCTGCCAGGCTCCTCTGTCCATGGGATTCTCCAGGCAAGAATACTGGAGTGGGTTACCATGCCCTCCTCCGGGGGATCTTCCCGACCCAGGGATCCAACTCTTGTCTCTTCTGTCTCCTGCATTGGCAGGTGGAGTCTTTACCACTAGCACCACTTCAGGTTCCAATCTGGACTCTTCTTACAGTAAGTGACTTTGCATAAATCCTTTCTTGGAGACCCATGGGGTCCCCAGGCATAAAACTCTTGGATAAAAGATAAAGTTTCCTCTCCATTACCATCATTGCTTTTATTATAATTATCATCATCACCATCATGATCAAGGGATAGTACTGAGTGAATACCCAGTGGATTCCTGTTGGACACATATCTCATACTGTGAAGGCTTGTGACAATCAGTGGCCAAGGCTTGGAAATCTATCCTCTGAATGGGTGGACACAATATAGTCAAAAACTNCAGCAGCAGCAGCAAGTTCATTTGTATCATTTTTTAAAGACTCCACATATAAGCCATATCATATATTTGCCTTTCTCTGTCTGACTTACTTCATTTAGTATGATAGTCTCCAAGTCCATTCATGTTGCTGCAAATGGCATGGCATTATTTCATTCTTTTTAATGGGGTAATATTCCATTGTATATATGTACATACCTCAGCATAATAAAGGCTGTATACAACAAACCTACATCATACAAGAATGTCTACTCTCTCCACTTTTATTCAACATAGTTTTGGAGGTCCTAGCCATGGCAATCGGACAAGGAAAAGAAATAAAAGTAATCCAAATTGGAAAAGAAGTAAAACTGTCACTGTTTGCAGATGACATACACACATGGAAAGTCCGAAAGATGCTACCAGGAAATGACGAGAGCTCATCAATGAGTCCGGTAAAGTTGCAGGACACATAATTAATAACAGAAATCTCTTGAATTCCCGTACACTAACAACAAAAGTTCAGAAAGAGATTAAGGAATCAATCCCATTTACCATCACAGCAAAAAGGATAAGGTACATAAGAATATACCTACTTAAGGATGGGAACTTTTAAAGGGAAAAAGACTTCAAAATTCAGTAACTGAAAACATTAGCTTTGATCATCTTCGGCCAAGGGGGATACGTCTTAAACAAGATCTGCCTCATGCCTCTTCCACCCACCTTGCTCAGACTTTCAGAAGGGCCTCTGTTGTGTCCGCCTGTTTGGAGCTTCCCTGGTGGCTCAGTGGTAAAGAACCTGCCTGAAATGCAGGAGACCTGGGTTCAGTCCTTGGGTCGGGAAGATCCCCTGGAGAAGGGAATGGCAACCCACTCCAGTATTCCATGGACAGAGGAGCCTGGCGAGTTAACAGTCCATGGGTCGCAAAGAGTCAGACACGGCTGAGCACATGAAGCTCTGAGCTGTAGTGCCGTTAGCTCTGTGTGTGGCGATGCAGTGCTTCTGATGTCTGCATGGGTCCAGATCCAGAGACGGAGGAGAGCCCGGGTGGAGGAAGCTCGCAAAGGCGCGTGAGCCTACTGCTCAGGAGTGAAGGATTGTTGCCTTCTGTTTAAACAACCCCATGCTCTATTGACCTAGCCCACAACTTGGGGACCAGGGTAGTCAAGTTATGAACCGGTATGAAGATGCTTTTGCAGGCGCTGGTGGTGGAGGAAGCAATGGCATTGTGACTGTTGTTCTTTAGGTCTGTTGTCTGAGAAATCAATACTGCTTTTTCCGGTTGGGCAATAAGGTAAAGATGAACTTGGCTTTAGGAGTGCAAAATGGTTAAGTACGTGACCTTGCTGTACTGTGCTCTGCTAAGTTGCTTCAGTCGTGTCCAACTCTTTGCAACCCTATGGACTGTAGCCTGCCAGGCTCCTCTGTCCATGGGATTCTCCAGGCAAGAATACTGGAGTGGGTTACCATGCCCTCCTCCGGGGGATCTTCCCGACCCAGGGATCCAACTCTTGTCTCTTCTGTCTCCTGCATTGGCAGGTGGAGTCTTTACCACTAGCACCACTTCAGGTTCCAATCTGGACTCTTCTTACAGTAAGTGACTTTGCATAAATCCTTTCTTGGAGACCCATGGGGTCCCCAGGCATAAAACTCTTGGATAAAAGATAANGGGGGATCTTCCCGACCCAGGGATCCAACTCTTGTCTCTTCTGTCTCCTGCATTGGCAGGTGGAGTCTTTACCACTAGCACCACTTCAGGTTCCAATCTGGACTCTTCTTACAGTAAGTGACTTTGCATAAATCCTTTCTTGGAGACCCATGGGGTCCCCAGGCATAAAACTCTTGGATAAAAGATAAAGTTTCCTCTCCATTACCATCATTGCTTTTATTATAATTATCATCATCACCATCATGATCAAGGGATAGTACTGAGTGAATACCCAGTGGATTCCTGTTGGACACATATCTCATACTGTGAAGGCTTGTGACAATCAGTGGCCAAGGCTTGGAAATCTATCCTCTGAATGGGTGGACACAATATAGTCAAAAACTACTGGCTAGTTTTGAATTCTCTAATAATAAGAAGTGTGAGGACAGATTGGTTCATTCATCTGTAGAATGAGTATAACCCACAAGATTGTTATGGGAAGTAAATGCAGAAAACAATGAAATTCCTGGCATATAATAGGCTTTCAGACAATGTTAGACCTTTGATTATCACTGTCATCATCATTATCATCAGTTCAGTTCAGTCGCTCAGTCGTGTCCGACTCTCTGCGACCCCATAAACTGCAGCACACCAGGCCTCCCTATCCATCCCCATCTCCCAGAGTTTACCCAAACTCATGTCCACTGAGTGGTGATGCCATCTCATCCTCACTGAGTTGGTGATGCCATCTCATCCTCTGTCGACTCCTTCTCCTCCTGCCCTCAATCTTTCCCAGCATCAGGGTCTTTTCAAATGAGTCAGCTCTTCGCATGAGGTGGCCAAAGTATTGGAGTTTCAGCTTTAGCATCAGTCCTTCCAATGAACACCCAGGACTGATCTCCTTTNAACACATGTACACCTGTGGCGGATTCATGTCAATGTATGGCAAAACCAATACAGTATTGTAAAGTAAAATAAAGTAAAAATAAAAATTAAAAAAATATAAAAGAAAAGAAATAAGAAAAAAAAATAAAAATAAAAATTTATACAGTGCAGTTCTGGTCCCAAGTAACATAGAAGAAACACTTTCTAACTCTGCAGCCTTGAACAGAGCTGTGAAAAACCAGAGAGAATGTGTGGTGCAGCTATTTGAATTCTCTGTAAAGTGAAGTCCCTCAGTTGTGTCCAACTCTTTGCGACCCCATGGACTGTAGCCTACCAGGCTCCTCTGTCCATGGGATTTTCCAGGCAATAGTACTGGAGTGGATTGCCATTTCCTTCTCCAGGGAAGGAAATATTAAATGACAGATGTACTGGTGAAGAATACAAGAATCTGAAGTACTCTCAAATGGATAGATGTAAACAAGACCCAAAATTTCATAACATTATAGTCAAGGTCCAAAATACAAACCAAACTCACTCAGCATATAAGAAACCATGAAAATCTCAAAAAGTATGGGGAAAGGCAATCAACAGACACCAATGATAGGTTGCTATCTGTAAATATTTGCTAGTCTTTTAAGCAACTATTATAAAAGTGCTGAAAAGAGCCATCACCCTTGAAAAACTAATTAAAATGGAAATTATCAGCAAAGAAATAAATATAAAAAAGAACTTAATGGAAGTTTTAGAACTGCAAAATGCAATAGCTAAATTTTAAAATGGACACAATAGATTTAATGCAAATAGGGAGATAACAGAGGAAAGAGATAGCTAATTGGAACATAAATCAATAGATACTGTCCAAATTGAACAGCACTCAAGATAAAATAGATAAACTCATTAGCCCTACAACTATTAAAGAAACCAAGTTCATGGTTTAAAAACACCCAACAACAAAACTCTACATCTAGATGGTTACATTGGCAAATTCTACCAAACATTTAAAGAGGAAATAGCACCAATAGTACACACTCACTTTCAGAAAATAGAATATGTCGTAGGCAGGATGATGATTCTCCAAATATCCACACCCTAATCGCTGGAACCTATGCATGTGTTATGCTACATGGCAAAAGGGACTTTGCTGATTTGATTAAGAGTTTGGACCTTGAGATGAAGAGATTGCCCTCGCTATCCATGTGAGGCAAATCTAATCTCAGAGAGATGAGATAGAAGGAGAAAGAGAAATTGAAAATGTGGCAAGCACTTTACCAGCCATTGCTGTTTTTCAAGATGGAGAAAGAGAGTCATGAGCCAAACTATACAGTTGGCTTCTGGAAGCCGGGAATGACCTTTAGCTGACAGTCAATAAGAAAATGGGGATTTCAGTCCTACAATCACAACAAACTTAATTTTGCCAACAGTCTTTGAGGAAAGAAACAGATATTCCCCTAGAACCTCCAGAAAGGAACACAGCTCTGCTGACATCTTGATTTTTGGCAGATGAGGCCTATGAACCAGATAATTGTAAGGTAATATATTTGTATTGTATAAAGCTCTAAATTTGTGGCAATTTCTTATGACAGCAATTGAAAACTAATACAAAAAGGAAAAAATGCACTCCAACTCATTTTTCAAAGGCTACATTACTCTGATACCAAACCAGAGAAATATACTACAAATAAAGAAAAGTAAGACCAATATCTCATACACCAAATTAAATTTCTCAATGTAGAGAAAGAACAATCTACTGCAACCAAGTGGGGTTTATCCCAAAAATGAAAGGTTAATTCAACAGTTGAAAATCAAGCAACACAATCCACTGCATTAAGAACCTAAAGAAGAAAAACCACGGGAGCATAGCCACAGATGCAAGAAATTTTTTGACAAAATATAATATCTATTAATGATTAAAATTGTGAACAGAACTCAATGTCCATAACCTGATAAAAGGCTTCTACAAAATCCTCCAGCTAACATATTTAATGGTGAGGGACCAAATATTTTCTCTCAAGACTTGGAACAAAGTCAGGATATCAACTCTTAGCACTCTTATTCAACATCATAATGGAAGGCTTATTCTGTAAAACAGGAAAAAGGCAAAAAAAAAAAAAAAAAAAAAAGAAATAAAAAAAACAANGATAAAAGGCTTCTACAAAATCCTCCAGCTAACATATTTAATGGTGAGGGACCAAATATTTTCTCTCAAGACTTGGAACAAAGTCAGGATATCAACTCTTAGCACTCTTATTCAACATCATAATGGAAGGCTTATTCTGTAAAACAGGAAAAAGGCAAAAAAAAAAAAAAAAGAAAAGAAATAAAAGACATAGATATTTTAAAATAATTTTTTCCCCATATTTGTGGATGACATTACTGTCTATGAATAAAACCCCAATAAACCTATATTGGAAAAGAAATACAACCAAAATAACCAGACATGAATAACTAAAATATGGACTTCAGCATATACCTCACAACTTATAGAAAAGTAACTCAAAATGTAATGTACTTAAATGGTAATTTACATTTAAATATATATAAATGAATTAAATATAAATGAAAGCATAATGTAAATCATAAAATGTAGATGCAAGACATAAGAAAATAAAGATGAACTCCCCAGATCGGTAGGTGTCCAATATGCTATTGGAGAAGAGTGGAGAAATAAATCCAGAAGGAATGAAGAGACTGAGCCAAAGTGGAAGCATTGGCCCAGCTGTGGATGTGTTTGGTGGTGAAAGTAAAGTCCGATGCTGTAAAGAACAATATTGCATAGGAACCTGGAATGTGAGGGCCATGAATCAAGGTAAATTGGAAGTGGTCATACAAGAGATGGCAAGAGGAAACCTTCAACAGTTTAGGAATCAGTGGATGGAAATGGGCAAATTTAATTCAGACCATTATGTCTACGACTGTGGGCAAGAATCCCTTAGGAGAAATGGAATAGCCCTCATAGTCAACAAAGGAGTCAAAAATGCAGTATTGGGTGCAATCTCAAAAACGACAGAATGATCTCAGTTTGTTTCCAAGGCAAACCATTCAGTTTCACAGTAATCCAAGTCTATGTCCCAACTGCCAATGCCGAAGAAGCTGAAGTTGAATGGTTCTACGAAGACCTACAATACCTTCTAGAACTAACATCAATAAAAAGTTGTCCTTTTCATCATAGGGGACTAGAATGCAAAAGAAGGAAGTCAAGATACCTGGAGTAACAGGCAAATTTGGTCTTGGACTACAAAATGAAGCAGGGCAAAGGCTAACAGAGTTTTGCCAAGAGAAAGCACTGGTGATAGCAAACACCCTCTTCCAACAACATAAGAGATGACTCTACACGTGGACATCACCAGATGGTCAACATCAAAATCAGATTGACTATATTATTTGCAGCTGCAGATGCAAAAGCTCTATATAGTCAGCAAAAACAAGACCAGAAGCTGACTGTGGCTCAGATCACGAACTCTTTATTGCAAAATTCAGACTTAAATTGAAGAAAGTAGGGAAAACCACTAGACCATTCAAGTATGACCTAAATCAAATCCCTTATGATTTTACAGTGGAAGTGAGAAATAGATTCAAGGGATTAGGTCTGATCGACAGAGTCTATCATAGCCTGAAGAACTATGGACGGAGAAGAAAAAGAAATGCAAAAAGGCAAAATGGTTGTCTGAGGAGGCCTTACAAATAGCTGAAAAAAGAAGAGAAGTAAAAGGCAAAGGAGAAGAGGAAAGATATAACCATTTGAATGCAGAGTTCTAAAGAATAGCAGGGAGAGATAAGAAAGCCTTCCTCAGTGATCAATGCAAAGAAATAGAGGAAAACAATAGAATGGGAAAGACTAGAGATCTCTTCAAGAAAATCAGATACCAAGGGAACATTTCATGCAACGATGGACACAATAAAGAACAGAAATGGCATGGATCTAACAGAAGCAGAAGATATCAAGAAGAGGTGGCAAGAATACACAGAAGAACTATACAAAAAAAATTCTTAATGACCCAGATAACCACAATACTGTGATCACTCACCTAGAGCCAGACATCCTGGAAAGTGAAGTCAAGTGGGCATTAGGAAGCATCACTACGAGCAAAGCTAGTGGAGGTAATGGGATTCCACCTGAGCTATTTCAAATCCTAAAAGATGATGCTATGAAAGTGCTGCACTAAATACACCAGCAAATTTGCAAAACTCAGCAGTGGCCACAAGACTGGAAAAGGTCAGTTTTCATTCTAATCAGAAAGAAAGGCAATGTAAAAGAATGTTCAAACTACCCCACAAATGCACTCATTTCACTTGCTAACAAGGTAATACTCAAAATCCATCAAGCTAGGCTGCAATAGTATGTGAACTGAGAACTTCCAGATATTCAAGCTGTATTTAGAAAAGGCAGAGAGGAACCAGAGATCAAATTGCCAACATCAATTGGATCACAGAAAAACCAAAGGAATTCCAGAAAAACATCTATTTCTGCTTCATTGACTATGCTAAAGCCTTCATTGTGTGAATCACAACAAATTGTGGAAAATTCTTGAAGTGATGGGAATACCAGACCACCTTACTGACCTCCTGTGAAATCTGTTTGCAGGTGAAGAAGCAACAGTTAGAACCAGACATGGAACAATGTACTGATTCCAAATTGGGAAAGCAGTACATCAAGGCTGTATATTGTCACCCTGCTTATTAACTTATATGCAGAGTACATCATGCAAAATGGAACACAAGCTAGAATCAAGACTGCCAGGAGAAATAACAACCTCAGATATGCAGATGATACCACCGTTACGGCAGAAAGCATAGAGAAACTAAAGAGCTTCTTGATGAAGATGAAAGAAGAGAGAAAAGCTGGCTTAAAGCTCAGCATTCAAAAAACTAAGATCATGGCATCCAGTCCCATCATTTCTTGGCAAATAGATGTGGAAACCGTGCAAACAGTGACAGACTTTATTTTCTTGGGCTCCAAAATCACTGCAGATAGTGACTGCAGCCATGAAATTAAAAGATGCTTGCTCCTTGGAAGAAAGTGAAAGTGAAAGTCATTCAGTCATGTCTAACTTTTTGAGACCCCCCATGGGGTATACAGTCCATGGAATTCTCCAGGTCAGAATACTGGAGTGGGTAGCCTTTCCCTTCTCCAGGGGATCCCTTCACAAGCCAGGGATCAAACCCAGGTCTCCCGCATTAGCTATGACAAATCTAGGCAGCACATTAAAATTAGAGACATTACTTTGCCAACAAAGTTCCATATAGTCAAAGCTATGTTTTTTCCAGTAGTCATGTATAGATGTGAGAGTTGGACCATAAAGAAGGTTGAGCACTGAAGACCTGATTCTTTCCAACTGTGGTGTTGGAGAAGACTCTTGAGAATCCGTTGGACTGCCAGATCAAATCAGTCAATCCTTAAGGAAATCAACTCTAAATATTCATTGGAAGGACTGATGCTGACACTCAAGCTCCAATAATTTGGCCACCTGAGGCAAAGAGTCAACTCACTGGAAAAGACCCTGATGCTGGGAAATACTGAAGGCAGGAGGAGAAGGGAACGGCAGAGGATGAGATGGTTGGATGGCATCACCAACTCAATGGACATGAGTTTGAGCAAGCTGCAGGAGATGGTGAAGGACAGGGAAACCTGGAGTGCTGCAGTCTATGGAGTCACAAAGAGTCAGACAGGACTGAATGACTCAACAACAAAGACAGAAGGAAATCTTAGACTTCCAGGAGAAAATATAGAAGAATATCTGTGATATACAGGTTTTGGCAATGAGTTTCAGGTATGACACCACAAGAAAATATGTATCAGTATCACACTAATAAAAAATGTTGAACTTTATCAGAATGAAAACTTTTGGTGTATGAAAGACACTGTTAAGAGAGTAAAAAGGCAAGTCATATTGCGTGAAAGTATTTGCAGATCACGTCTTATAAAATACTTATATTCTGAATATTTTAAGAACTCTCAAAACTCAGCAAAAGAAAAAAAATCAATTAAAAATTGTCAATATAACTGGACTTCTCTGGTGTTTCAGTTGTTGAAAATTCACCTGCCAATGCAGGGGAGATGGGTTTGATCCCTGGTCTGGGAAGATTTTACATGCCAAGGGGTAACTAAGCCCACTCACCACAACTGTGGAGCACACATACTGCGACTACCGAAGTCTGAGCGCCCTAGAGCCCAGGCTCTGCACCAAGAGAAGCCACAGCACTGAGAAACCCATGCACCACAGCGAGAGAGTCGCCCTTGCTCGCTCCAGCTAGGGAAAGTCTGTGTGCAGCAACCAAGACCCAGCACAGCCAAAAACAGACAAGTCAATAAACAGATACCATTTTAAAAAATGGTCAAAATGCCTGAAGAGACTTAACTGAAGGAGACATCCAAATGGAAAAAAAAAAAACCATAAATGAAAAAATGCTCAATATTGA
>SJYA01003373.1:153610-170821 GCA_006410615.1 Neotragus moschatus
TTACTTACAGAATAATTCCAAGTAATAAATGTAGGTGATACGAGGAACAAATCACCTTTAGAACACCAAAGTAGTAATTTGATGCATGTAAGACCCACTGATGAATGTTAAACCTAATGGGCAAAACTTTAAGGAAAATTAAGATATTTACATAGCTTCAAAGTATCTCACCTCCAAATTTTAATTAATAATTGTGTTTATTTTTATACTCACAAGTTCTTTGGTACTTCTTCCTCCAAGAGAGGAAGCTTAACCCACCTCCCCATTCTATTGACTATGAGCTGGAAAGAAATAGAGTATGGAAATGGAGAAATAGAAATTTACAGAGGAAAAACTTAGCTAAGGGATCAAAGTAAACACCACCACCAGTAAGTCATGTTGATATCATATAATTTATATGAATGATAAAAAGAGCTATTAACTCTGTGGTCTTATTCCCCAAATCTCATAGTAATCCCAGTTATCATGAGAAAACATCAGACAAGTCCAAATTGAGGGCCATCCTACAAAACAGCTGATAAGTACTCTTCAAGAAAATAAAATAATAAGGAACTGTCAGAGACTGTAGGAGAATGAGGAGACATGATGACTAATACAATCAGTATCCTGGATTGAACCTTGGAGGGGAAAAAGGACTTTGGGGAAAACTTGTTAACATTTGTATAATGTGTCTAGCTTAGTTAATAGTACTGAACTAATGATAATTTCTTAATTTTAATAGGTGAAATATGTTAACTTAGGGGAATCTAAATGAAAGGTATACAGGAACTCTCCTTACTACCTTTGCAACTCTTCTGTAGATGTAAAATTATTCCAAAGTAGAAAGTTAAGAAAGGATTATTAGTTTACTTGGGCTTTCCTTGTGGTTCAGCTGGTAAAGAATCTGCCTACAGTGTGGGAGACCTAGGTTCAATCCCTGGTTTGGGAAGATACCCTGGAGAAGGGAAAGGCTACCCACTCCAGTATTCTGGTCTGGAGAATTCCATGGACTGTAGACCCCATGGGGTTGCAAAGAGTCGGACATGACTGAGTGACTTTCACTTAATTCTTGTCAGATTTCACAAAGAAAGGAAGACAAAAAACCTTGTAGTCAATTTGCAAAATTTAATCAGAAGTCTCTCCTAAGTTTTGATTTGCTATATAGTACAAATCATACTTCATACCTGGANTAGACCCCATGGGGTTGCAAAGAGTCGGACATGACTGAGTGACTTTCACTTAATTCTTGTCAGATTTCACAAAGAAAGGAAGACAAAAAACCTTGTAGTCAATTTGCAAAATTTAATCAGAAGTCTCTCCTAAGTTTTGATTTGCTATATAGTACAAATCATACTTCATACCTGGAGGCAGACCTCATTTTATTGTGCTTTGTTTTATTGTGGCTTTTACAAATAGAAAGTTTGTGGCAATCCTGCCTTGAGCAAAAAGTCCAGAATTGAAAGAGACACGTGTACCCCAGTGTTCATCACAGCGCTGTTTATAATAGCCAGGACATGGAAGCAACCTAGATGTCCATCAGCAGATGAATGGATAAGAAAGCTGTGGTACATATACACAATGGAGTATTACTCAGCCATTAAAAAGAATACATTTGAATCNCCAAGGGGGCAATCTTTCTGCCCCCTTCTGATGTCTATGTCAGAAGCTTTCTCTATCGTTTTTATACTTTAATAAAACTTTGTTTTACACACACACACACACACACACACACACACAAAAAGTCTATTGGTGACATTTTTGAAAGAGTATTTGCTCACTTTGTGTTTCTGTGTTACATCTTGGTAATTTTTGCAATATTTCAAACTTTTTATTGTTACTATATTTGTCACAGTGATTCATGATTGATGATCTTTAATGTTTCTATTGTAATTGTTTTGGTATTTTTTATTGATAAGGTATTTTTATATTCAGATATGTATTTTTTAGACATAATGCTGCTAAGTCACTTCAGTCATGTCCGACTCTGTGCGACCCCATAGATGGCAGCCCACCAGGCTCCCTCATCACTAGGATTCTCCAGGCAAGAACACTGGAGTGGGTTGCCATTTCCTTCTCCAATGCATGAAAGTGAAAAGTGAAAGTGAAGCCACTCAGTCGTGTCCGACCCTCAGCGACCCCATGGACTGCAGTCTTCCAGGCTCCTCTGTCCATAGGATTTTCCAGGCAAGAGTACTGGAGTGGGCTGCCATTGCCTTCTCCGAGACATAATGCTAGTGCACACTTAACAGACTGCAGTATAATATATACATAATATTGTGACTTGCTTTATTGTGATATCCACTTTATTGCTATTTTGGAATTGAACTTGCAATATCTCTGAGGTATCCTTGTAATGCTATTATAAACATTTGTGTACAGGTTTTGCGAACACGTTTTTAATTCTCTTGAGTATATACCTACAAGTGGAATTGCTAGGTCGAATGGTAGCTCTACACAGAACTTGGAGGAGGACTCCCACGATGCTTTCCACGGCAAATGCATGATTACACTTTTCCACCAGCAATGTTTGAAGGTTATAGTTCTCCACATCCTTGCCAACACTTGGTACTGCTTTCTTTGTTCAAGGTGTCAGCAGGGCTGCATTCGTTACTGAGACTCCAGAGAAGAATATATTTCTTTACTTTTTGAGCCTCTCAAGCCTGCCCACATTCCTTGTCTCAGAGCCCCTATCCTCTGTCTTTAAAGCTAACACCACCAAACTGAGTCGTGCTCATGTTTCCACTTCTCCGTTTCTACTGTTGGCTTTCTTTTTGGATACTTGCCTTGCTAGTGGATGTGAAGTGGCTGTGCTCTTCTCTAACCTTTCTGCAAAAATTGGTCTTCCTGACTGATTTACTTCTGGGCCAAATTCTGCCATTCACTTGGAAACATTTGGCATCCTAATGGCATCCTTTTCAGATCTCCATCAGAAAGGATCTCAATAGGTTATTTCCATGAAGCTATACTCGACAAGTTGTGATGAATGTAGGAAACTCCCAAAAATGAAAACGAGAGAGAAGGTATCCTCTGTGAAAGACTCAGGAGTTTTCAGCTTCTTTCAGTTTACAGAGACCCCAGGGGCTGGTTTAAGATGTTAGAAATACATCTTATAAGGTGACATTATTTCTTATATGTAAAACTAAAACAAGCTTCTCAAAGTAATAATTCTTAACACTGCTTGTGTGTGATGACCAGATGCATTTCTTTTTAAAAAATTGCTTGTTGTGACCCACAAAACTGATTTCAAGAGCTGTAATTTGCAGCAATTCCCACTATGAAGAACACTGGATTGAAGGATATTTGAGATTTCTTTCTGTTCTATTCTAAAAGTTAACCAGTATACATTGGAAAAACAAAAAAGCAAAACACAGAAAAACAGCCTCAGTCTTGCTGAGTCTGGTCTTCTTGAGCTTGTTGTCAGTTAAAATAGTCAAATATTCTCCATTTCCAGATGACAAAGTCCTACAGAAAAACCCCCAAGTCAGACCCCGCCCCCCACCAAAATGTACAGCAGAAGGTAACCTTGGTACTTGGCATCTCAACTCCAGTACCCTCATCTGCCATCGTCCCTACCCTTTTTATAATCAGTCTACTTTAAGGTCTTGTACTTTTCTTTTTTAATGCTTTTGCCCAGTGAATTCAGAAAGTATTCATCATGTTATTACACTTACTTCATTTACACTTAATGTGACATGATACACATATGTGTTCATGAAATATACATACAGCTTCCTTGGTGGCTCAGTCGGTGAAGAATCTGCCTGCAATGCAGGAGACACAGGAGACATGGGTTTGATCCCTGGGTGGGGAAGATCCCCTGGAGAAGGAAATGGCAACCCACTCCAGTATTATTGCCTGGAAAATCCCCTGGACAGAGGAGCCTGGTGAGCTACAGTCCATGTGGTCAGAGTCAGACGGGACTAAGCGACTAACACTTCACTTTCCAACATACACACGTACAATAGTGGCCTCTAGTGATATACACTAGAATTACCTGGAAAACTTAACTAAAAACGGGATCATTTGGAGTTCCCACTCTGGTTCTGGGCTTGCCTGGTCTTGTAAAGAATCTGCCTGTAATGTGGGAGACCTGGGTTCAATCCCTGGGTTGGGAAATCCCCTGGAGGAGGGCATGGCAACCCACTCCAATATTTTTGTCTGGAGAATCCTCATGGGCAGAGGAGCCTGTCAGGCTGCAGTCCATAGGGTCACACAGTCACTGAGAGACTAAGTAGCGCTCCTGTTCTAAAGGATAGAAACCAGAGGTCCCACATTCTCAGAGAGCTTCCCCCACTAAGGTATTTTTATGAAGATGGTGGACTCACACTCCTTGAAAACAGTAGGACATGCAAGGAGATCGAACCAGTCAATCCTAAAGAAGATCAAGCCTGAATATTCATTGGAAGGACTGGTGTTGAAGCTGAAGCTCCAATACTTTGGCCACCTGATGCAAAGAGCCAACTCATTGGAAAAGACCCTGATGAGAAAGATTGAGGGCAGGAGGAGAAGGGGATAACAGAGAATGAGATGGTTGGATGGCATCACTGACTCAATGGACATGAGTTTGAGCAAACTCAGGGAGATAGTGAAGGACAGGGAAACCTGGCATGCTGCAGTTTATGGGATCACAAAGAGTTGGACACAACTTAGTGACTAAACAACAACAATGCATTCTGAAAGTTCTATCAGATATTGAATGATGAATATGATCCTTCCTGGTTGGTTGAGGACAAAAAATAACCAAAGACAATTGATATTTTGTGTCTAGGGAGCTAGAAGAGGAAAGGTAACATTAACAAAAAATAAAACAAGGTGTGTACCAGGAAGATTGCTTTTAAAAGTGCTTTATTAATTTCATATTATGAAAAGAATACTTTTTCTTATAACTGAATGAAATTGCCCTGCTGACAGAAAGTTATACAATGAGACAAAATAGTCTTCAGTTAGAAACTGGTAAGTGGAAACACCAAAAGATTTACAGAAAAAGTAACTCACAAAAACTACAAGCATGTAGAGCAGAGGCTGCATTATTAACCTCAGGAAAACTCTTAACATTCAAGGTATAAGGCAAAACTCATAATGATTGTCAGGTTCAGGAGTTTGGTAGGGCACATGATGTCTCATCTGCTGCTTCTTAGTCTTTCTCTTGATTTCTACCATCTGCCCCATATGCTTTTCTACATTATTTCCCACTTCATTGTGATCAATACGCCTGTTGGGTATGGCCCATCGAAAATTAGGGACAAGTCGTCTAACCCATCCTAGCCTGATATTTCCTCCAGACTTCGGGACTTTGCCCCCTCCCAAGTCGCGTGATTCCTCTCCAGTCTTCAAAGGAGCCTGGTCCCCTCCTTCGTTTTCCTGTTGGGCATCTTCCATGTTGAAACTTTCTATTGCTTGTTCCTCTTTGGACGCCATTGCTCCTAGGAGACAAAAGACGCAACAAGGGGCTATTTTCTGGGTGGCATGATCAGCACCGAGGACAGAGGCCCTACTACGCACCTCTCAAGATTCCCAGTCCTGGTGGTCAAAGGCTTTTCAAATTTTCCTTTTCCCACCTGGGAGGCCTCCTACGCCCTCTAGGAAGCCCCCAGTCCGAGCACAGTCCCCCTTCTACGCCCCAACCCCCATTTTCCCTGCCGATCCAGGCCCAGGTCTCTGCAGGCACCAAAATGGAGGACGAGGTTGCAGGGAGCATTTGTTTTCCCCACGTTCCCCCCACCGCCCAACTGTCCCTCGCACCGACCTGGGCCTATCCTTGCTGTCTCCTGCTCCTCCCGATTCTTGCTGCAAGTGCGCCGCTGCAACACTTCGACTCGCAGACCTGCAGAGGGTCGGGGTGGGGGCAGGGGGCTGCTGCAGCCGGGCGCTCGGCCGCTTCCCGGGCCCAGGTCCCCTACCCCCAACCATCCCCACCCAGTGTGCCCCGATCCCACGCTCGGCCGCCCGCTTCCCAGCCCCCACACCCCGCGCCGACCAANTTCGACTCGCAGACCTGCAGAGGGTCGGGGTGGGGGCAGGGGGCTGCTGCAGCCGGGCGCTCGGCCGCTTCCCGGGCCCAGGTCCCCTACCCCCAACCATCCCCACCCAGTGTGCCCCGATCCCACGCTCGGCCGCCCGCTTCCCAGCCCCCACACCCCGCGCCGACCAATATTTTATAACCCGAGAAGAACGGGGGCGGGGCAGGGGTGTGGGAAAAGCTCGCTACGGTGCGAGAAGCAGGTGTTAGCAAGGGCCTGCGGCCTTAAGGCCTCCGGGCCCGCCCCCTTCCCCAGCCCCCGGGAAGGCCTGCCGCTTTCGGCGGCCAAACGCCGGGTGTGTGTGGGGGGGGGGGGGCGGAGTGGCGTTGGAGAGCAGTCTCCACTCCGAGGCAACGGACTCCGGAGGAGAGGTCCTCAGGCTGCGTCCGCTCGCCGGCGCCACCTTTGCGGACCCCACTCTGGGTCCCTTACCTGCTCCTCTCGCTTCTCCTCTTAGGGGTCGTCCCCGGCCCGCGGTCCCTCAGGGCCACCTGGAGCAGGTACCAAGAGGCGAGGAGGCGACCGCCGGGTCTGACGCCAGAGCAGGGCGTGCAAGCAAGACTAGGCACTGGCAGGCTACGTGGGCTTGTGTCACCGCGAAAGCCACGCCCTCGCCCCGCCCTTCCTGCCCCTCGGGGCCTCGCAGAGCCCTTGGTGGCGCACACACGCTTTCCGTTGCCCCTCACTCCTCGCCACCACCACCCGCCGCCCTGTGAGAAGCCGGCCGCAGAACCCTCCTTTCTTCACGTGTTCCTGGGCCTTTCTCTGCCGGCCACCTAAGGGGAGTATCTTCCCAGGGGCCGATAGCCATTCCCATTACTCTTCCGAGGACTTGCCTTTTCTCTCCTCTGCACCCGGGATACACCCCTCCACCTGCCGGGATTTAGGCACAGTATTTTAGGGGATGCTAAACCCCTCAGCACTGAAGATAATCACACTTTAATGCAGTATTCTAAAAAACAAAATTAATGCAAGAATATCTGTGATGAGCAAGGTGTCCCACCCACTTCACTCTCAAGCTGTTATTCTCCTTATCCTGATTGTCCACCGTTTTCTTATTTTCTCTGAACACAAGTGCATGGGGGCGAGTGGGGAACAGGAAATGAGCCAAGGAGATGGTGTTGTTTCTAATTATTTTCACACTTTTTTTTTTGTTCCTATTTTTGATGAAAAATTCCTTCTATTTATAGTTTACATTAACTTTATCTTTTATTATGGAAAATTTCAAACATTTGCAAAAATAGAACAGTATAATGAAAAGCAATGTACTCATCACTGAGTGTACACAACAACTGAAAATGTATCAGGACAACTCACAGTCAATCTTATTTAATCTATATCCCCTTACCCACTTTCCACCCTTAGAGATTATCTTTGAAGTAAATCCCAGACATATCACTTTGTGCACTTCTACAAGGACTATTTTAATGACAACCATTATATCATTAACATGTGCTTGAGTTGCTTCAGTCGTGTCTGACTTTTTGCGACCCTATGGATCATAGCCTGCCAGGCTCCTCTGTCCATGGGATTCTCCAGGTGTGAATACTGGAGTGTGTTGCCATGCCCTCCTCCAGGGAATCTTCCTGACCCAGGGATGGAATCCACGTCTTCTTTGTTGCCTGCGCTGCAGGTGGATTCTTTACCAATAAGCCACTGGAGAAGCCCCTTGGCTATGACAATTTGATGGCAGTGTCTTGGTGAGTGTATCCTGCTTTGTTTGTTGAGCTTCTTGGATGTGTGTGTTTGTGATTTTCCTTGAATTTAAAAAATTCTAACCATCATTTCTTCAAATAGTCTTTCTTCCTTCACTCTTTCTCTTTTTTCTTTCTGCTCCTCAGACTGAGTAATAGACTTATCTTAAAGTTCCCTGATTCCTTCTTCTGCCTGTTTACATTTGATGTTGAACCTTGATATTGAATTTTTCATTTCAGCTACTGTACTTTTCAGCTTCAGGATTTCTGTTGGTTCCTATTTATAATTTTTTTCCTGTTTATTGCTATTCCCTATTTGGTGAGACATCATTTCCCTGGTTTATTTTCGTTCTTTATCCTTTACCATTTTGATCATAATAAAGACAGTTGATTTAAAGTTTTTGCATAATAAGTCCAATCTCTGGGTTTTCTGAGTAATGTGCATGCTAAGTTGCTTCAGTTCAGTTCAGTTGCTCAGTTGTGTCCGATTCTTTGCGACCCCATAAATCACAGCACGCCAGGCCTCCCTGTCCATCACTATCTCCCGGAGTTCACTCAAACTCATGTCCATCGAGTCGGTGATGCCATCCTGCCATCTTTCCCCTTTTCCTCCTGCCCCCAATCCCTCCCAGCATCAGGGTCTTTTCCAGTGAGTCAACTCTTCGCATGAGGTGGCCAAAGTACTGGAGTTTCAGCTTTAGCATTATTCCTTCCAAAGAAATCCCAGGGCCGATCTCCTTCAGAATGGACTGGTTGGATCTCCTTGCAGTCCAAGGGACTCTCAAGAGTCTTCTCCAGCACCACAATTCAAAAGCATCAATTCTTCGGCACTCAGCCTTCTTCACAGTCCAACTCTCACATCCATACATGACTACTGGAAAAACCATAGCCTTGACTAGACGGACCTTTGTTGGCAAAGTAATGTCTCTGCTTTTGAATGTGCTATCTAGGTTGGTCATAACTTTCCTTCCAAGGAGTAAGCATCTTTTAATTTCATGGCTGCAGTCACCACCTGCAGTGATTTTGGAGCTCCAAAAAATAAAGTCTGACACTGTTTCCACTGTTTCCTCATTTTTTTTCCCATGAAGTGATGGGACCAGATGCCATGATCTTAGTTTTCTGAAGTTGCTTCAGTCATATCTAATTCTTTGTGACCCCATGAACTGTAGCCCACAAGGCTCTTCTGTCCATGGGATTCTCCAGGCAAGAATACTGGAGTGGGTTGTCATGCCCTCCTCCAGGGGATCTTCCTGACCCAGGGGTNTGGGACCAGATGCCATGATCTTAGTTTTCTGAAGTTGCTTCAGTCATATCTAATTCTTTGTGACCCCATGAACTGTAGCCCACAAGGCTCTTCTGTCCATGGGATTCTCCAGGCAAGAATACTGGAGTGGGTTGTCATGCCCTCCTCCAGGGGATCTTCCTGACCCAGGGGTTGAACCCACATCTCTTATGTCTACCTGCATTGGCAGGCAAGTTCTTTACAACTAGTGTCACCTGGGAAGCCCTTCTGAAGGACAGTTTCTATTAAATTTTTTTCCTGTGAATAAGCCATGTTTTATTTGCATTCCTCATAATCTTTTTCCTGTTGAAACTGGACATTTTGACTATTACTATGTGTTACCTCTGGGAATCATATTCTTCCCTTTCCCTTAGATTTGTTGTTGCTGGCCATTGTGATTTGTAGTTGAATTTTTGTTTAGAGATTTTTCAAAACTGTTTTTGTAAAATCTTTATCCTTTATCATGTGTGTCCACTGAAGTCTCTGTTGCCTAAACTTAGTGGTCAGCTGGTGTTTGGACGGTTTATATAAATACCTGGCGTCAATGAAAGTTAAGAAGAAAAAAGAAGAAACACTCTTCCAAGTCTTTGCAGATTGGTCCTTGCTGGGGAACTCATTCAGTGTTTAGCCAGGCAATTTACAACTCTTTTAGTTTTTACTTCCTACTTCAGACTTTCCCTGGGTGGCTCAAATGGTAAAGAACCTACCTTCAGTGTGGAAGACCTGGTTTCAATCCCTGGGCTGGGAAGATCCCCTGGAGAAGGAAATGGCAACCCACTTCAGTGTTCTTGCCTGGAGAATCCTATGGACAGAGGAGCCTGGTGGGCTACAGTCCGTAGGGTCACAAAAAGTCAGTCACAACTGAGTGACTAACACTTTCTTTTCTTTCAGAGTCTGAAGGACATCCAGAAGTGAAAGCTTGGGGTCTCCTGAGGCCTGTAAGGCACATTCCCATTCTGGGCATATGTGTGGCCTTCTTGATCCCCCTGTATATTTGAGAACTTTTAAAAGCCCTTATTCCCCCCTGTGTCTCCTTTCACAACCTCTTCCTCCCAGTTTTTTCATTACGTTTATTGTTTCTTCTGCGTTTTGTCCTTTGCCCCAGGCAGTTAGGGCAAATATCTGAGCCTTTAAATGCTTTTAGCAAAACCCACTTTACTCCTTGGGAAAGCTCCGAATCAGGCAAAACAAAGATAAACATTCTGCCAGATGAGTTGAGATCCAGAGCCACAATTTACTGAGAATAAACTCCATAAAGCTCCTTCTGGTACTAGCAACCTCCACCAGTTGATCTGGGGTGTTGGGGATGACTACTTGGCAGGTTAAAGTACCACAGCACTCTAACTACAATACAGGAGCTTCTCTCTTCACCGGGTTTTTCCCTGGTTGCTGACGAATGGAATGTTTCCTGCCATATCAGTAAACAAAGGGTGTCACAGTCAGCAGCAATTGTAGCCACCACTGAAGGTGAGCTGATGAGCCCTGAGGGAACTCAAGGAGGAAAGAATATCTTCCATTTACGAGCCATCAGACTGCAACCACTTCCTACTCTGAGCCCTGAGGAAACTCAGGATCTGAAAACACAGGATACTGGCCCCACATAGCTGAGGTGCACATCAAAAGAATGATTCCAGCGAGTCCAGACTTGCGCGTCTTCCCATACAGAGAAAAGCACTAAATTCTGTCATTTGACATATCTGGTTTCTCTCATCAACAGCAGTCTTTTGATGTTCCTGACTACCTGTTCTTTGTTGCAAAACTCCTATATATCCTAGGTCCTCTCTCACCTCCTTGGAGCAGCAGTTTCTCAGAGCTATCTAGGATGCTGTCTCCCCAGCTCCAGCCCTCATTTTGTCCCAGATAAAACTTAACTCACACCTCCCACATCGGGCATTTTTTCTAAGGCAACATTGCTGTAGTTGTTTGTGTTATTTAAAAATTAGAATCCAGTGGGATGCAAAAGTTTATTCTGACAGTTTTTGGTATGGACTCTGGATTTCTTATTACTCCGCCATTTTTTGAGATGTCTTCTCTCTGCATGTTTTTAAACTCTCTACAATATAATGTCAGCATGCAGTTATCTTTCAAAATTAACCTAAGAAAGCAGTACAAGATTATGCTTGATTTTCAGTAATTTTAAAGTGGAATACTCAGTTAATTATAATGTTTGATACCTTGTCATAAATAAATTTTTATATTTTTGATTAAAAACATGCTTTCTGGAATACAGCTATGGGAATTTCATATTTCTAAATATGTTTAAAAGTTATTACAAGGTTAAAAATTATAGATGAATATCAAAAATAAGTTTTGTTACCATTGTGAATAGTAAATATTTGGGTACTGTTTGAGTTCTTCTCAATTAAAAAAATCATTTCTAGTCAAAACAAATTTACTTAAGTTTTAAAGGTTACTAGTACATGTTTTCCCCTTTTACCTCATGCTCTTACCATGTCTAGTTACAGGAGCATTCCTTCCTTCAAGTCTCTCAAAAATAATCAGGATAAAAGATGAGTGAAAAAATAACATGACAAAAGATCCAAAATGATAATGAAAGTGAAAGTCGCTCAGTCGTGTCCAACCGTTTGTGACCCCCATGAACTATACAGTCCATGAAATTCTCCTGGCCAGAATACTGGAGTGGGTAGCTTTTCCTTTCTCCAGGGGATCTTCCCAACCCAGGGATTGAACCCAGATCTCCAGCATTGCAGGCAGATTCTTTACCAGCTGAGCCACAAGGGAAGCCCCAAAATGATAATAAAACTTCATAATGAAATAGAATATGTCCTAGCAGCATTAAAAAACCCCATTTGTGCAACAACCTATTTCTAGTCACATGTAAATCAGCACAAGATACAACCACACTTGCTCCATGAGCCAGACTGTGGAGTTATCCAGAAATTACCAACCCACAAAATGAAAGGATTTGCATATTAAAACTCAGACCTCTACTACTTGAAATATACCATGCAGACTTTGAGATTGAGGATCCATGTTATTAATGGTCAGTTGATTTTGCAAAAGCATCAACCTTATTTTTCAGCCATAATTGCAGAGACTGAAATGGAAGTTTTCTGACTCTGCATTAGGTATATTTCTCATTACACAAGTATACTTCTTCGTTCAATTCTCCACATCAGGGATTTCTGGCATAAAGTTACAATACAATATCCTTTAACATTCTCCCCTCTCCCCTAATAGGCAAGACGTGGCTTGCAAAGTAAACATCCTAGTGGGTTATATGCAGAGGGAAGCAGGCCATTACAAAAGGAGGGATGAGTCTAGTGAAGTGGGAGAGTTACTTGTCCAAAGTGGATAGAACACATTAACAGCCACTGCACAGGTTTCTTTTGGGGCTATCCTAGATAGAAAGACCCATGGCTGGGCCCACTCTAAAGAGGTTCATCCTAGCGGTAGCATCTTGTAAAGGAAAGAGCACAACTGAATTGGGAGATGAAAACCTGCGCTCTTAATACTGGTTCTGTAATGTGCTCACTGAAGACTCTTGAAGTTCATATGTTGGGAGTTCCTTGGTGCCCATTTTTGTCCACCTTTCCCTTTCATTCCACATTCTCTCCTTTGGCAGCCATCTCACCTATACTTATATCTTCAATTGGCATTCATCCACATATGACTCCTGCGTTTCCCTCTCTAGGTCAGTCTCTGATCTAAATATCTTGCTACATTCTTAACATTCCCACTTGGGTATACAAAGGTATTGAAAAATCAAGACAGTTCATCATGTTCCCATCAGAAAGGATCCATCCCAGTTGATATCACTACCTCTCACACAGATAATCAGGTGAAACAACTGAGAATCACACTAACACCTCCTTCTATATACCCCATCCAGCTCTCAAATCTTTCATGAGTTCATCTGTTTGTTCATTCTTTCATATGTCCTTTTGTCTAGTAGAAAGAAGACTATTGCTGGCTTAAAGGAGAATGGGATAATCAGTCACACAATCAGAGTCCTAGAGTGATCCATTGAAATTAGAAGGGGCTACTTCAGGAAGTTTTTTCACAGCAGGGAAAGTAGGGAGCATAGGTGGTGAGGCAGGAGGTTCCGTTACCCTCCTGCTCTCCACCCAGGCACCCCTTCCTAATAAAGTCTCTTGTTTTGTCAAAAAAAAAAAAAAAAAAAAAAAATGTAGGGGGCAAAGTGGGAATCAAAATGGTATCTTCTGAAGTGCCCCACTAGGTGCCCAACATTGGTACTTTAAAAATGAGGAAGGCTGAATGTCAGAGCAGTTAAATATCATTTTCAGGTCCCATAGTTAAAAGGCTAAGGTCATCTCTGTGAGGGCTGTCTGACTCTAGTGACCATGGTCTCACCACTCTCCCACTTGAACTTCTCTTCTATATGGTGGCCTTGCAAGGATGGGGAATGAATGAGTTTATGCTTTCTGGATAGGAAAATCTGTGTTGAGTGGTACAGGTTACCAGGGGATTTATATTAATATTTATCTTCCTCCAATTGAAGATTTCTGATAGATACATAGGATTAGAGCTCATGTAAGAAGTCTGGGATGAAATGTGGATAGGATCCTAGCAGATACCTACTACATGCATAGTAGCCATGTTCTATTTTACTCTTTCTTTTAACTTTTAACAGTTAAAAAATTTTAAATTAATTTAATTGGAAGCTAATTACTTCATAATATTGTAGTGGTTTTGCCATACATTGACATGAATCAGCCATGGGTGTACATGTGTTCCCCATCTTGAACCCCCCTCCCACCTCCCTCCCCATCCCATCCCTCTGGGTAATCCCAGTGCGCCATCCCTGAGCACCTTGTCTCATGCATAGATTCTGGACTGGCGATCTGTTTCACATATGATAATATACACGTTTCAATGCCATTCTCTCAAATCATCCCCCACCTTGCCTTCTCCTGCAGAGTCAAAAAGACTATTCTATACATCTGTGTCTCTTTAGCTGTNTGGGTAATCCCAGTGCGCCATCCCTGAGCACCTTGTCTCATGCATAGATTCTGGACTGGCGATCTGTTTCACATATGATAATATACACGTTTCAATGCCATTCTCTCAAATCATCCCCCACCTTGCCTTCTCCTGCAGAGTCAAAAAGACTATTCTATACATCTGTGTCTCTTTAGCTGTCTCGCATATAGGATTATTGTTACCATCTTTCTAAATTCCATTATATGTGTTAGTATACTGTATTGGTGTTTTTCTTTCTGGCTTACTTCATTCTGTATGAAACTCTCACTGTTTACAGATGACATGATCTGCTACATAGAAAACCCTAAAGACTCCACCAGAAAATTACTAGAGCTAATCAATGAATANCATACACAAAAATAAACTCAAAGTGGATTAAAGATCTAAATGTAAGACCAGAAACTATAAAACTCCTAGTGGAAAACGTAGGCAAAACACTCTCTGACATAAATCACAGCAGGATCCTCTACAATGCACCTCCCAGAATAATGGAAATAAAGCAAAAATAAACAAATGGGACCTAATTAAACTTAAAAGCTTTTGCACAAAGAAGGAAACTGTTTTACTCTTTCTGAGTCTGATTATTCTCTCTGTGAACTAAAGTTGCTGGACTAGGTAAATGGTAAGATCCCTTTCTGCCTTTTTTTTTTTAAATTTTTATTGTTTAGTTTGTTTTGTTTTACAATACTGTATTCATTTTGCTATACATTGACATAAGGGCTAAAGATGGCTACTTAGTAGTTTTTGGATGCTACAAAGTGAGTCAGAGTTCTTCATCAACACTCCATCCCTCCTTGTAGACTGTACTTCAGCCATAGCAGACTGTCTCCTGGCTATGTACCCCAAGCACACTGGGTACATTTCCTCTTCCATGTTCTTTGCATAGTCAAGAATATCCATATAGGTATTCCACTTCCTCTCAACAATCCTACTCTTGTACGATTTAGCTCAAAACTCATATCCTTCCCTCATGATTCTGACTGGCTTTGCCTGGCATGCAATATTTTCTCAAGAAGGACAAAACAAAAGAATGAAGCCATTGCAGTGAAGGTTTAATATTCTTAATGCATAAAAGCAATAAATATCAGGAAATGTGGTTAATTGTATTGGTAACTAGGGAAATGGAGGTAAAAACAACAAAAAGCAGTATTTCAGAGTAATCAGTTGAGGAAGACTTATTTTAAAATTCTAACATGAGTTTGGGTGAACTCCAGGAGTTGGTGATGAACAGGGAGGCCTCGTGTGCTGTGATTCATGGGGTCACTATGAGTCAGACATGCCTGAGCAACTGAACTGAACTGAAATACCAAAGTTCTGGTTTGTTTTTGGTTTTATTTTTTGTTTCTATGATACATAAATTGAGAATTTTTACCCATTGTTGGTGGCAGTTTAAAAAGGTAGAAACATTTGGGGGCATAATTTTATAATTTCAAGTAAATCTTATTCATATCCTAAGACTCAGATGTTTCATGCTTAGGCACATAACACCTGGAAACTCATATATACATATATACATATATTCATAAAACACTATACTACTTAAGGAGTGGGGTGAGTATTTTGTAATACTTTTTAAGGTCACATAGCTTGTTAAGAGGATTACTTGGATTCTAACCCTGATTGTTCTCACCCTACACTAGCATCCTGACTCCCCCATAGATAGTCGCCTTTTGAGACTCAGGTTTGGGTTTGTGTAAATTTATTTGATGTGAAAAGCCAGGTAGAATCTTGCAGGTGTAAAGGACAGAACCACTAAGTAGGAGGTTGTTAGACAAGTTTAGGGCTGAAGAGAGAGAAAGGTGTGAAGTAAGAATTTGAACTCAGGTTGCCAGTGCCTGGCACATAGAAGTTGCTCATAAATATACAGTGAAAGGAGGAATGAAATATCAATATTGGAAAGATCAGCCTCTGACAGTGATCATATTTCTTTCCAACCTTTTCTTAATTGTATATAAGATAAAGGCTTGTTTTATACTTCTAGTTTTAGAATCTGCTTTGTAAAAATTAATTTTTAAAATGTTAATTGCTTTGACAATGTGAAATACGAACTTTGGGTGATAAAGTGTATGTAGGTTTACTGATTGTAACAAATATACCACTCTGAGGTGGAATATTGGTAGTAGTGGGGGGGAGAGTGTGTGGGTGTGCAAGAGCATGGGGTGTATGGGAACTCTCTGTACTGCTCAATTTTTCCTTGAACTTAAAGCTGATCTACAAAATAAAGTCTACCTAAACAACCAAAATGTTTATTGCTTTGCTTTTTTTTCCTTGCTAAAAGAAAGTGTTTTTGCTTTGAGAAAATTTAGAAATGAGAGGTCTTCATCAGCTGGTGACAAGAACTGAAATTGCAACTTGAATCTCATGGTTGAGAAGAACAGATTAGGAAGGGGTGAGGGAGGACTAGGGTTCCCTTAAACTCATGTAACAGACTTTTCTAGATGTGAAATGCAGCACAAGACCCTGTGCTTCAATTGCTATTACTTATGCAGTCTCTGAGCCTCATGACAGACAGATCCTACCTGATCAGTAAAACCTGGGATGACGGTATACATAGTATCTAATTTGCTTCCTCCCCTATTCATGATCAATTATGGACATATTTTCAGAAAAGTAAATCTCTCATTACAACAACAATTTGCAAAGAAATTTAAGACCAGATTCCAATCTCCTGTTTTAAAATGTTATTTTTATTGTAATTACATAAGGAGTAAATTTTGGATGTAAGGTAAATTCAAACAACACAGAAATACATATAATGTCTATATTTTGCCACAGCCCTGGAGCTATCCATTACTGTAGTTATATAATGTACACTATTTGAAGAGCTTTATAGAAATACCATTTTGTAGAAAATTTTCCACATCCAGCCACCTGTAAATGCTGAATTCAATGTTTACACATTGTCTTGGCAATGAAGAAGAACCAAAAAAACTAAAGACTGTTTATCATCTTCGTCAACTTTTAGGTCTTGGACCCTCTATTTTCTTTACTAGGCCTTACATTTTCAACATTAATACAAACTGGTTTATGATTCTCTTTTCAATGAATAGATAAATATACCAACCCCCCCCAAAACCCTTCCCTACAAATCAATATTCCTGAACTACATCCTCCCCTCTCTTTTTTCATTTTTACAAACAACAAACTTCTCAAAATAGCAGGGAACTATTAATATATTCACAGTCTCCACTTTCCAACCTCCCTGTCATTCCTCAGCCCATCCTTGTCTATTGCCTCTCCATTTAGCTCAATCTGTTTTTAACAAGGTCGC
>SJYA01003373.1:170978-204753 GCA_006410615.1 Neotragus moschatus
TCACCAATGGCATCATTGTTATAAAATCCAAAGGGGTTCCTTTCAGCCCATATCTATATAGGAGCCCATGTTTCTGATAAAAACAATACATGCTCTTTGTTTCACCTTGTTAAAAAATCACAAACTTACAGAAAAGTTGCTGGTATAAAACAAAAGATCCTCCACCCCACCTCCTTCTCTGGACCATAAGAGAGCAAGTTGCCAACACAATGCTGATGCCCCATAGCTCCCAAATACTTTAAAGTGTATGTTTTAAAGACAAGAATATTCTCCTGTGTAACTAGAAGACAACCATCAAAATCAAGGAATTATCATTAATAATATTTATTACAAGCTAATCCTCAGACCCTGTTCAAGTTTTGCCAGTGGTCTTAACAATATCTTAGCAAAAGGATCCAGGACAAAATCTTATATTGTTGTGTTTCTTTAGTTTTCCACAGTCTAGCAAAGCTCCTCAGTTTTTTCTTGACTTTGATGAAAATGTTTTTGAAGACTGTGAGTCAGTTATTTTAAACCCTTTCCTCCCTCTCTTCCCTTTCCATTGCTTACTGCCTTCAGACTTCCAGAGCTACAATTCTAGATCTGATCACCAGGGGTATTTGTCCACAATGACTACATTTTACAAAGGAAAACCTATAATTTTCTTTCTTTTTCTTCTACTCTTATTTCAGTGACTCATCAAACTGTTTACTATTTCCATGATACTTTTCAAGTCTGTTTTGTGTATGACTTCTCTGGCATGTGATTGATTTGAACCAACACTTCACCTAAGAAATTACATAAATGGCAAATGGGTACATGAAACGATGATCAACATTATTAGTCAATATGGAAATGTAAATTAAAATTACAATGAGACATCACTACACCCCTGTGTGAATGGCCAAAAATAAAAATAATGACTACACTAAGCACTGACAATATTGTGCTTGAAGGACTGAACCCTCACACACTGCTGATAGGAATGAAAAGTGGTACAACCACTTCAGAACCAGTTTGGCAATTTCTCACAAGATCAATCTTACATCTGCCATATGCTCCAGCCATTGAACCCTACAGGAAGAAAGCATGTGTCCATCTAAAGACTTAAATACAAATGTTCACACTGGTGTCATTTAAAAGAGCTTCATATTGGAAACAACCTCATATCCATCACCAGATGAATGGATAAAACAAATTGTGATCTACCCGTATAACAGAATACCATTCAGCAATAAAACGAAATTACCTATACAGGCAACAAATGAATAAATCTAGAAATAGGCTGAATGAAAGAAGCTAGAAAAAAGTACAGTCTGTACAATTCTATTTACATAAAATCATATACAATGAAAGTAATTAATAGAGACAGAAGTCTAGTGGTTTCCTGGGAATGGAAAAGATCCAGGGGAGGAAGTTTTAGGCCAGAGGCAGGTGGGTAGGGAGGTTACAAAGAGGCAGGAGGAATTCATTGGCTCCTTTGTAGTGTTAGTTTCATGATATAGACATGAGGTAGGAGGTAGATGGACCCCCGCCACCCAGGAAAAGCAATTTAAGTTCCTTCCCTGTGGACAGAAACTCCAAACTACCAATAGCAGAACAACTGAGAGGAGGCTGGGCCCTACCCAGATAAGAAGTAAAAGATCACGCATTATTCATTCTTTATCCTTCAGAGGCACAGGTCAGTAGTGGCCTGCCACAGGGACACGGTTTCTGGCTGCAGCAGACCTGGGAGGTGCAGTGTGTGGCGTGAGTCCTCTTCAAGGAGGTCACCATTAGCTCCACTATAGAGGACCGAGCAGATGACCCACAAACTGGAGACAAATTATACCAAAGAAGTTCTCACACTGTTGCAACAGTTCTAGGGCTCATAACAGATTTCCCAAACTGGGGATGCAGCAAAGGGACTGAGAACTCCCAGGAATCTGAATTTGAAGGCCAGTGGGATTTGATTACAGAACTTCCCTCGGACTGGAGAAACAGACTCTTGGAGGGCACAACAAAACCTTATGTACACCAGGACCCAGGAGAAAGGAGCAGTGACCCCACAAGAGACTGAGGCAGACTTGCCTGGGAGTGTCTGGAGTCTCTGGCGGAGGCATGGGTCGACAGTGGCCTGCCGCACAGTCAGGGGCACGGACTACAACAGTCCTGGGAGCTGTGGTGTGCTGGCATAAGTCCTTTTGATGGAGGTTGCCATTACAGCCATTACCCCTACCATAGCTTGGCCTCAGGACAAACTACAGGTAGGGAACACAGCCCCACCCAGCAGCAGAAAATTGGATTAAAGATTTACTGAGCAGGGCTTTGCCCAGCAGAAGAAGACCCAGTATTCCACCCAGCTAGTCCCTCCCATCAGGGAGCTTTCACAAGCCTATTATCCTCATCCATCAGAGGGAAGACAATATAGAAACCAAATAGAAAACTAATCAAACTGATCATTTGGACCACAGCCTTGTCTAACTGAATGAAACTATGAGCCATGCCGTGTAGAGCCTCAAGACAGACAGGTCACGGTGGAAAGTTCTGACAAAACGTGGTCCACTGGAGAAGGGAATGGCAAACCACTTCACTATTCTTGCCTTGAGAACCCCATAAACAGCATGAAAAGGCAAAAAGATATGACACTGAAAGATGAACTCCCCTAGTCAGTACGTGCCCAACATGCTACTGGAGGAGTGGAGAAATAGTTCCAGAAAAAAAGAAGAGGATGAGCCAAAGCAGAAAAAAAATACCCTGTTTTGGATGTGTCTGGTGGTGAAAGTAAAGTCTGATGCTGAAAAAACAATATTGTATAGGCACTGAGAATATGAATGAAGGTCCATGAATGAAGGTTAATTGCAAGTGGTCAAACAGGTGATGGCAAGAGTGAACATTGACAGTTTAGGAATCAGTGAACTAAAATGGATGGGAATGGATGAATTTACAAATGGGAATCCCTTATGATTATAGAGTGGAAGTGACAAATAGATTCAAGGGATTAGATCTGATAGAGTGCCTGAAGAACTACGGATGGAGATTTGTGACATTTTATAGGAGGTAGTAATCAAAACCATTCCCAAGATAAAGAAATGCAAAAAGGCAAAATGGTTGTCTGAGAAGGGCTTACAAATCGCTGAGAAAAGAAGAGAAGCGAAAGGCAAAGGAGAAAAGGAAATACACATCCATCTGAATGCAGAGTTCTAAAGAATAGCAAGGAGAGATAAGAAAACCTTCTTCAGTGATCAGTGCAAAGAAATAGAGGAAAACAATAGAATGGGAAAGACTAGAGATCTCTTCAAGAAAATTAGAGACACCAAGGGACCATTTCATGCAAAGATGGGCTCAATAAAGGCATGGACCTAACAGAAGCAGAAGATATTAAGAAGAGGTGGCAAGAATACACAGACGACCTATACAAAAAAGATCTTAATGATTCAGATAACCATGATGGTGTGATCACTCACCTAGAGCCAGACATCCCAGAGTGTGAAGTTAAGTGGGCCTTAGGAAGCATCACTAGGAACAAAGCTAGTGGAGGTAATGGAATTCCAGTGGAACTGTTTGAAATCCTAAAAGATGATGCTGTGAAAGTGCTGCACTCAATATGCCAGCAAATTTGGAAAACTCAGCAGTGGCCACAGGATTGGAAAAGGTCAGCTTTCCCTCCAATCACAAAAAAGGGCAATGTCAAAGGATGTTAGAACTACCACACAATTGCACTCATTTCACGTGCTAGCAAAGTTATGCTCAAAATTCTCCAAGCCAGACTTCAACAGTTCATGAACCGTGAATTTCAAGATGTTCAAGCTGGATTTAGAAAAGGCACAGGAACCAGATATCAAATTGCCAACATCTGTTGGATCATAGAAAAAGCAAGAGAATTCCAGGAAAACATCTACTTCTGCTTTATTGACTATGCCAAAGCCTTTGACTATGTGGATCACAACAAACTATGGAAAATTCTGAAAGATATGGGAATATCAGACAACCTGACCTACTCTATCAGATCTAATCCCTTTAATCTATTTTTCACTCCCACTGCTTTATTGACTATGCCAACGCCTTTGTGTGGATGAGAATACCAGACCACCTGACCTGACTCCTGAGAAACCTGTATGCAGGTCAAGAAGCAACAGTAAGAACTGGACATGGAACAATGGACTGGTTCCAAATCGGGAAAGGAGTATATCAAGGCTGTATATTGTCACCCCGTTAATTGAATTTATATGCAGTGTACATCATGCGAAATGCCAGGCTGGATGAAGCACCGGCTGAAATGAAGATTTCTGGGAGAAACATCAATAAACTCAGTTATGCAGATGACACCACCGCTATGGCAGATAGCGAAGAGTAACTAAGGAGCCTCTTGATGAAAATGAAAGAGAAGAGTGAAAAATCTGCCCTAAAAGTCAACATTCAAAATACTAAGATCATGGCATCCGGTCCCATCACTTCATGGCACATATATGGGGAAAGAATGGAAACAGTGACAGACTTTATTTTCTTGGGTTCAAAAATCACTACAGATGGTGACTATGACATTAAAAGATGCTTGTTCCTTGGAAGAAGAGCTTTGACAATCCTAGACAGCATATTAAAAAGCAGCGACATTACTTTGCTGACAAAGGTCCTTATTGTCCAAGCTATGGTTTTTCCAATAGTCATCTATAGGTGTGAGAGTTGGACCATAAAGAAAGCTTAGCGCCAAAGAACTGATGCTTTTGAAATGTGGTCTTGGAGAAGACTCTTGAGAGTCCCTTGGACTGCAAGGAGGTCAAACCAGTCCATCCTAAAGGAAATCAGTCGTGAATATTCATTGTAAGGACTGGTGCTGAAGCTGAAGCTCCAATACTTTTGCCACGTGATGGGAAGAATGGACTCACTAGAAAAGACCCTGATGCTGGCAAAGAATGAAGACAAGAGGAGAAGGGGATGACAGAGGATGAAATGGTTGGATGGTATCACTGACTCGATGGACATGAGTTTGAGCAAACTCTGGGAGACAGTGTTGGACAGGGAAGCCTGGTTTGCTGCAGTCCATGGGGTCGCAAAGAGTTGGACACGACTGAGGGATTGCATTGAACTGAAATGGGCCTCAGGACTACTACAGAGCAAGCAGCTGCTAACGGATTGACATTCTAGTTGTTAAATCTCTTTCCCATGAGATCAAAGTACCTTCTCTACTTTTAGGGTAGAATCTCACAGGAGTATTTCTTTTTATTTGCTTAAAATACTTATTTATTTTTGGTTGTGTTGGGTCTTCATTGCTTCACTCAGGCTTCTTCTAGTTGCAGAGACCTAGGGCTACTCTTTGTTGCAGTGCATGGGCTTCTTATCATGGTGGCTTCTCTTGCTGTAGAGCACAGGTGGTAGAGTGCACAGACTTCAGTAGTTACTGCACATGTGTTCAGTAATTTTGGCTCCTTGGCTCCATAGCTCAGGCTCAGTAGTTGTGGCACATGGGCCTAGGTGCCCCATGGCATGTGGGATCTTCCCATACCAGGGATAGAACCATTGTCCCTTGCATTGCAAGGCAGATTCTTAACTGCTGGATCACCAGGGAAGCCCAGGAGCCATTTCATAACATGCTTTTGTCCAGATCTGTGAACTCACTAGAGCCAGACATCATATTCCACCACAAAGTGAAGTGTTGGGGGTCTCCAGAGGACCACTGCCCTTGAACCTGGAGTAGAAGCTCCATTAGCCATCAGGACACAGGTCCTCAGAACCTGCCTCCTTCAGACACCTGATATGAGCAAGGCCATCAGCATGAGGAACCCATTCCAGTACTCTTGCCTGGAATATTCCATGAATGAGGGAGCCTGGTAGGCTACAGTCAATGGGGTCGCCAAGAGTCAGACAGGACTTTCTTTCTTTCTATAGTTCCTTTTGGAGAAGGAAATGGCAACCCACTCCAATGTTCTTGCCTGGAGAATCCCATGGACAGAGGAGCCTGGTGGGCTATGGTCTATGGGGTTGCAAAGAGTCGGACATGACTAAGCAACTAACACACACACACACACACACACACGCACACACACGCACGCACGCACGCACGCACATATCTGCATGAGAGCTGCACAAGGAAAGACACATCCAGCAATCACCATGGTTTACTGGTGTAACTGTGTGCCCTGCACCGTGCTAGGCACTGGGTTAGTTGACAATGACACTGAAACAACTGGGTAGTAATTGTAACAACCAGATGTTATAATGAGCTTCCCACCATGGCCTTTTTCTTCTCCTTTCCTCATCTATCCCTTAACAACAAAGTTGAAAAGGAGTAAGAAGTGGCCTGACTTCATATAGACGTTCATGATCCCGCAATAACCACAGGACCATAGGCTTACTCATGTGTTATCAATGAATGTTCTCAGCGATCCTGTGGGGAAAGCAACCTTATCCCCATTTTACAGAGGGAAAAACTGAGCCTCGGAGAGAGTAGCTACCTGTCTCACCTCCCGCGCTCCTGCTTTAAGGAGGAAAGTGGCTCCAGGACACCCTTGGAGCAGGATGCCACACTCACTGGGGCGGGGCTGGACCCCAGAGCTTTACTTACGAGACAGCAGGGCACCGAGACCCAAAGCGGGAAAGCGGCGGCTTGAATGCGGATCCCTTTGTCTCCCCACACCCCTTGCCGGTCCCCACACCCTCAGCAGAGTCCCAAACACCTGAAGATTGAACCTGTGGTACTCTCAGGTTACGCGTCTCCGCAGAAAAGTCGTCACGGTCGCCATATTTACGACAGGTTTCCATGGCAACGGCGAGACGCAGGCTAGTCCTCCACATCCGGAAATGCCTTTTCACCTTCCTTCACCATCCTGGACTTCGGTGAAAGCAGAGCACATTAGCTTTGGCTGCCAACAGAAAAAGCATACTAATTAGATGCACTAGACTGGGATCAGGGAAACTGGAAAACTCCAGGAGGAGAGTCACCCCAGAGAGGTATCCTGGGGTTCTTAAGAGATGAGCTACCCCTCAGAAGGCTAACAGCCGTCATCTGTGGTAGAACATTCAGAGAATGCTTATAATCATGTGATTGAACAATCTAGGAACTCGGAAAGATGTCATTTAAAGAAACATTCAGAGGTGCTTCAGGGAGGCAGGCCTAGAATAATATAATCATTTAATAGGCAGAAAGAAACCTGATCGATTCCCTATACAATTGGTTTCTGTTTGGGAAATTCTTATTATCCATTCCTGATACTTCCTTCCATGAGGAGGGACATCTATGACCGAAACACTTCTCTACTGTAGGAACCACTTAGCTGATTAGTGGCTTTGGAAGGAGGAACACACAGCCCAGACCCTTTCCCTTCAAAACTCTTGAGGCAAGCTGCCCTTATGGAGCACATGTTTGCTTTGCTCTCAGGGCTGTGTCCACAGCTCTTCTTCCCTTCTCTTGAGTATTGATGGCTCCCCAACTAGTCCTATGATCTGTTACAGAAAGTTTGTGTCTTTAAGAGGTTCCCCAAATACATCCTTTCTCCACATCTGGACTCTGACCCAAGAACTATGACAAAAGAAAAAAAAAAGAACATCAATTCTATTACTTATAAAGGTGATATTGGGGAAAATGGCTTCGATTTGTAGGCAATTGAGCTTCCTTTTAATGAACCCCAGAATCGTACTGACTCGACCAACTAAAAGTGCTTCATGAGGACCTCCATGGTGGTCCGATAATTTACAATCTGCCTGCTAATGCAGGAGACACAGGTACAATCCCTGGTCTGGGAAGACTGCACATGCCACCGGGCAACAAAGCCCAATCTTCACAACTACTGAGCCCATGTACCGGGGAGCCCTAGAGCCTGAGCTCTGCAACAAGAGAAACCACCATAATGAGAAGACTATGCACTGCAACTAGAGAGTAGTCCCCCTCCCCTGCTGCAACTACAGAAAGTCTGCAAACAGCAAGGAAGACCCAGTGCAGCCAAAAATATATATATACATATACAACTGTTTCAGTTGCAGCAGGCAAGTTTTTTTAAAAGTGCTTCATGAGACAGTCACAAAGGCCAAGCTACAATGTAGAGCTATCTGCTGCTGGTGAAGAAAAATATGTGTTCAAGGAAAGTAATTTTTTTTGCCAAAGGTCATCCCGGTAGCAAGAGAGTGTTTCAGGGAACAGCCTTTGACAATCATTTCTCAAAGTGAGTAAACACCCCTAGTTCTGACTGCATACTCAGCAAGCAACTTTTTGAGGATACGATGCTCCATGGGTTCATGGAGCCAATTGTAGTAACAATCTCTCAGATCCTTAACAGAGGAAATTGCACTGGAGGCTCCTCTTGTGGAGGGGGATTGGAATTAGGTTCTAAATCCCAAGAGTTGGGTGAAAAATATGCATCATGAAAATTTCCTGTGGAAATCCCTTCAAGAAGGAATGGAAATATTCAGAGATTGATACCCACATATAAACCGGCATGCAATCTATGGCCAAAACTATAATGAAGTGACAGAGGATGAGATGGCTGAATGGCATCACCGACTCGACGGACATAAGTCTGAGTGAACTCCAGGAGTTGGTGATGGACAGGGAGGCCTGGCGTGCTGTGATTCATAGGGTCACAAAGAGTCAGACACGACTGAGTGACTGAACTGAACCAAGCCTTCAAGAATCAGGGAATCCCTATCCTAGTCAATGATTGCAGACCATAGGAAAAAAGTACACCCGAAATGTATGTTTTGGATATTCATTTTTACTTAATAAATTCCTGCAAATAATAGTCATTTATTATCTCTCGGGATTCAGTATGTTGACTTGGCTCAGCTGAGTGATTTTTGCTCTACATATTGTCTGTCATTCAGGCTCACAGTCATCTGGAGGTGTCATTCAGCTGGGACATCCAAGAAAGGGTACTCACAGGGATGATTGGTGCTGATTATCTTCTGGGGGGCTCAACGGGGACTGTTAATTCACAGTCTCCTAACCCAATATCTTGGAGAAGACTCTTGAGAGTCCCTTGGACTGCAAGGAGATCCAACCAGTCCATTCTGGGATTTCTTTGGAAGGAATGATGCTAAAGCTGAAACTCCAGTACTTTGGCCACCTCATGCGAAGAGTGGACTCATTGGAAAAGACTCTGATGCTGGGAGGGATTGGGGGCAGGAGGAGAAGGGGACGACAGAGGATGAGATGGCTGGATGGCATCACTGACTCGATGGGCGTGAGTCTGAGTGAACTCTGGGAGTTGGTGATGGGCAGGGAGGTCTGGCGTGCTGCAATTCATGGGGCCGCAGAGTCGGACACGACTGAGCGACTGAACTGAATTACCCCGATATCAATCTAAAAGGTAAACTAAGGGGGGTAAACTAGTAAAATGACTAGTACATTAAAGAAATAGCTTGATGATCTTCCTTCACTCTGGATTCCTCAGTGAAGCCATCCTGGAACGCAGAAATGGCCTCAGGCTTGCTTTACTATGGAAGTGATGTTGCTGTTGTTTAGTCACTCAGTCATGTCTGCCTCTTTGCAACCCATGGACTGCAACATGCCAGGTTTCCCTGTCCTTCACTATCTCCCAGACTTTGCTCAGACTCAGGTCCATTGAGTCACTGATGCGATCCAACAATCTCATCCTCTGTCATCCCTATCTCTTGCTCTCAATCTTTCCCAGCATCAAGGTCTTTTCTAGTGAGTTAGCGCTTCGCATCAGGTGGCCAAAGTATTGGAGCTTCAGCCTCAGTATCAGTCCTTCCAGTGAATATTCAAGGTTGATTTCCTTTAGGATTGACTGGCTTGATCGCCTGGCTGTCAAAGGGACTCTCAAGAGTCTTCCCCAGAACCACAATTCGAAAGTGTCAATTCTTCAGTGCTCAGTCTTCTTTATGGTCCAACTCTCTCATCTTTACATGACTACTGGAATAACCATAGCTTTGACTATATAAACGTTTGTTGGCAAAATAATGTCTCTGCTTTTTAACACACTATCTAGGTTTGTCATAGCTTTTCTCCCAAGAAGCAAGCGTCTATTAATTTCATGGGTGAAGTAACAGTCCACAGTGATTTTGGAGCCCCCCCCCAAATAAACTTTTACTGTTTCCACTTTTTCCCCATCTACTTGCCATGAAGTGATGGGACCAGATTCCATGATCTTAGTTTTTTGAATGTTGAGTTTTAAGCCAGCTTTTTCACTCTCCTCTTTCACCTTCATCAAGAGGTTCTTTAGTTCCTCTTCACTTTCTGCTCTTAGGGTGATGTCATCTGCATATCTGAAGTTATTGATGTTTCTTCCAGAAATCTTGATTCCAACATGAGCTTCATCTAGTCTGGCATTTCCATGATGTACTCTGCATATAAGTTAAATAAGCAGAGTGGTAATATATAGCCTTGAGGTATTCCTTTCCCAATTTTGAACCAGTTGGTTGTTTCATGTCCGGTTCTAACTGTTGCTTCTTGACTTGCATACAGGTTTCTCAGGAGGCAGGTAAGATGATCTGGCATTTCCATATCTTTAAAAAAATTTCCACAGTTTGTTGTGAGAACAACAATATGGCAGAATAGAAGGACGTGTGCATCTTCTCCTGTGAGAACTCCAGAACCGCAACTCGCTGCTGAACAACCATCGACAGGAGAATGTTGGTTCCCCCACACACACAAAAAGATACCTCACATCCAAAGGCAAAAGAGAAGCCCCAACAAGATGGTAGGAGGGGCAAAATTGCATTTAGAATCAAACCCCATACCCACTGGAGAAGTTTGGAGGGCTCAAACAAAACCTTGTGTGCACCAGGACCCGGGGGCCCCACAGAGACTGAGCCAGACCTGCCTTTGAGTGTATGAGTGTCTCCTGGGAGGCATGGGTCAGCAGTGGCCTGCTGCATGGACAGGGGCTCTGGCTTCAGCAGACCTGGGTCACCCAGTGTTAGCCACCATAGAGCCACCAAGAAGATGACCCACAAACTGCAGAACAATTATGCCAAAGAAATTCTCACACTGTTAAGAAAGTTCTAGGACCAACAACAGATTTCACAACCTGGCGATCAGGCAAAGGGACTGTGATCCCTCACGGAATTTGAGTTTGGAGGCCAGTGAGATTTGATTGCAGAATCAAGGACTGGGGAAACATCCTCTTCATGAAAGCAAAAGAGGAAAGTAAAAAATCTGCTTTAAAACTCAACATTCAAAAAACAAAGATCATGGCATCCAGTCCCATCACTTCCTGGCAAATAGATGGGGAAACAACAGAAACAGTGATAGACTTTACTTTTTGGGTTCCAAAATCACTGCAAAATGGTGACTGCAGCCATGAAATTCAGACTCTTGCTCCTTAGAAAAAAAGCTATGACAAACCTAGACAGCGTATAAAAAAGCAGAGACATCACTTTACTGACAATGGTTCATACAGTCAAAGCTATGGTTTTTCCAATAGTCATGTATGCATTTGAGAGTTGGATCATAAAGTAAGCTGAGCACCAAAGAATTGATGCTTTTAAACTGTGGTATTGAAGATTTTTGAGAGTCCCTTGGACTGCAAGGATATCAAACTAGTCAATACTAAAGGATATATGTCCCAAATATTCATTTGAAGGACTGATGCTGAAGCTGAAGCTCCAATACTTTGGCCACCTGATGTGAAGAACTGACTCATTAGAAAAGACCCTGATGCTGGCAAAGACAAAAGGCAGGGGATGAAAGAGGATGAGATGGTTGGATGGCATCACCAACTCGATGGACATGAGTTTGAGCAAGCTCCATGAGTTGGTGATTGTCAGGGAAGCCTGGCATGCTGCAGTCCATGGGGTCTCAAAGAGCCAGACACAACTGGGCAACTGAACAGAACTGAATCGAATTGAACACAGTTAAAGACTTCAGTGTAGTCAATAAAGCAGATGTAGATGTTTTTCAGGAAATCTCTTGCTTTTTTTATGATCCAATCGATGTTGGCAATTGATCTCTGGTTCCTCTGCCTTTTCTAAATCCATTTTGCACTTCTGGAAGTTCTTAGTTCATGTACTTGAAGCTCAGCTGGAAAGATTTTGAGCATTATGTTGCTAGCACGTGAGATGAGTGCAGCTGTGTGGTCATTTGAACATTCTTTGGCATTGCCTGTCTTTGGAATTGGAAGGAAAATTGAAACTTTCCTGTCCTGTGGCCATTTTTGAGTTTTCCAAATTAGCTGGCATATTGAGTGGAATATTCTAACAGCAGCATTCTTTATGATTTGAAATATCTTAGCTGGAATTCCATCACCTCCACTATCTGTGTTCCTAGTAATGCTGCCTGAGACCCACTTGACTTTACCCCAGGATGTCTGGCTCTTGGTGAGTGATCACACTATCGTGGTTATCTTGGTCATTAAGACCTTTTTGGGGGCAGTTCTGTTGTGCATTCTTTTCAATTCTTCTTAATATATTCTGCTTCTGTTAGGACGAAACCATTTCTGTCCTTTATTGTGCCATCTTTGCATGGAATGCTCCCTTGGTATCTCTAAGTTTTCTTGAAGAGTTCTCTAGTCTTTTCCATTCTATTGTTTTCCTCTTTTTTCTTTGCATTGTTCACTTAATAAGGTTTTTTTTTTTAAATCACTCGTTGCTATTCTTTGGAACTCTGCATTCCAATGGGTATATCTTCCATTTTCTCCTTTGCCTTTTGCTTCTCTTCTTTTCTCAGCTATTTGTAAGGCCTTCTCAGACAACCATTTTGCATTTTTTTTTCCTTGGGGAAGGTTTTGATCACTGTCTTCTGTACAATGTTACTAACCTTTGTCTTTAATTTTTCTATTTGTCACTTTCATTGTTTTATTAGAAGGGACTTAATTTAGGTCATATCTGAATGGCCTAATGGTTTTCCCTTCTTTTTTCAGTTTAAGTCTGAATATAATCCTGAAGAATTGATGCCTTTGAACTGTGGTGCTGAAGAAGACTCCTGAGAGTCCCGTGGAGAGCAAGGAGATCAAACCAGTCAATCTTAAGGGAAATCAACCCTGAATATTCATTGCAAGGACTGATGCTGAAGCTGAAAATCCAATACTTTGGCCAGTTGATGTGAAGAGCTGACTCATTGGGAAAGACCCTGATGCTGGAAAAGACTGAAGGCAAAAGAAGTTGGTGGCAGAGGATGAGATGCTTGGATTACTTCACTGACTCAACAGACATGAATTTAAGCAAACTCCATGAAATGGTGAAGGACAGGGAATCCTGGTGTGCTGCAGTCCTTGGGGTCACAAAGAGTGACTTAGCAACTGAACAACAAAAACAAGAACAATAGGAAGTTAGAAACTAGATAAAAAGGGAAAACTGCTTTTTAATATGTGCTTAGTCGTGGAAACTATATTTCACTAAAGATTTCCCCATTGAGTCCTGTAGCCTCCAGAACATGTCTGAATCCTAATTTCTTTCAGTACTCACATTTCATTCTGTCCAGAGTAGCAAATGTTTTAGATGTAATGAGCCATATCATTTTCAAATTATAACATTTAAAATGTTAAAAACAGTATTACAAAATATTCATTAAATCTTGCTTGACAAGGCAGGAGTAAGTACTTACAAATTATATGGAGTGAGTTCTCATGAAGCATTCCCAGAGAAGTACTAGAATAACACATGAAAAAGATGTCCATTTCTTCATAGGGGATTGGAATGCAAAAGGAGGAAGTCAAGAGATAATTGGAAAACCAGGAAAGTTCAGCCTTGGAGTACAAAATGAAGCTGAGCAAAGCCCAATAGAGTTTTGCCGAAAGAATGCCCTAGTCGTGGAAAACACCCTCTTCCAACAGTACAAGAGATGACTCTACACATGGACATCACCAGACAGTCAATATCAAAATCAGGTTGATTGTATTCTTTGCAGCCAAAGGGGAGAAGTTCTACAGAGTCAGCATAACAAGACCAGGAGCTGACTGTGGCTCAGATCATGAGTTCCTTAATGGAAAATTCAGGACTAAATTGAAGAAAGTAGGGAAAACAACTATGCCATTCAGGTATGATCTAAATCAATTCCCTCATGGTATACAGTGGAAGTGATGAATAGATTCAAGGGATTAGATCTGATAGAATGCCTAAAGAACCATGGATGGAGGTTCATGACATTTTACAGGAGACGCTGATTAAAACCATCCCCAAGGTAAAGAAACGCAAAAAGGGAAAATGGTTGTCTGAGTAGGCCTTAAAAATAGCGGAGGAAAACATAGAAGTGAAAGGCAAAAGAGAAAAGGAAATGTAGAGTTCCAAAGAATAGCATCTGAATATAGAGTTCGAAAGAATAGCAAGGACAGATAAGAAAGCCTTCTTAAGTGGACAATGCAAAGCAACAGAGGAAAACAATAGAATGGGAAAGACTAGAGATCACTTCAAGAAAACTGGAGATAGCAAAGGAACATTTCATGCAGAGATGGGCACAATAAAGGACAGAGTGGCAAGGGCCTAACAGAAGCAGAAGCTATTAGGAATACAGAGAACTGTCCAAAAATGGTCTTAATGCCGAATAACCACGATGGTGTGGTCATTCACCTAGACCTAGACATCCAGGAATGTGAAGTCAAGTGGGCCTTAGGAAGCATTACAAAGAATACAGCCAGTGGATGTGATGGGATTCTAGGTAAAGATGAATGCTCTTAAAGTGCTGCACTTAATAGGCCAGCAAATTTGGAAAACTCAGCAGTGGCCCCAGGATAGGTTAAGTACAGTTTTCATTTCAATCTCAAAGAAGGGCAATGGCAAAGAAAGTAGAAACTATGGTACAACTGTGCTCACTTCACATGCTAACAGGTGGCAGTAGTGGTAAAGAACCTGCCTGCCAGTGCAGGAGACATCAGCAAAACAGGTTCAATCCCCAGATCAGGAAGATCCCCTGGAGGAGGGCATGGCAATCCACTCCAGTATTCTTGCCTGGAGAATCCCTTGGACAGAGGGGCCTGGCAGGCTATGGTCCATAGTGTCGCAAAGAGTCAGACACAGCTGAAGCTACTTAGTACAGGTGTTTTTCTGGAATCCCCTTGCTCTTTCTATGACCCAATCAATGCTGGCAATTTGATCTCTGGTTCCTCTGCCATTTCTAAATCCATTTGTACATGTGGAAGTTCTCAGTTCACATACTAATGAACCCTAGCTTGATGGATTTTGAGCATGACCTTGCTAGCACGTGAAATGATCTCGATTGTATGGTAGTCTGAACATTCTTTGGCCCTGCCCTTCTTTGGGATTGGAATGAAAACTGACTTTTCCAGTCCTGTGGCCACTGCTGAGTTTTCAAAACTTGCTGATATGTTGCATGCCACACTTTAACAGTGTCATCTTTTAGGATTTAAATAGCTCAGCTGGAATTCCATCACGTCCACTGCTTTTCATAATCATGTTTCCTAAGGCCCAACTGACTTCACACTGCAGGATGTCTGGCTCTAGGTGAGTAGCCACACCATAGTGGCTTTCTGGGTCACTACTATCTTTTTTGTATAGTTCTTATGTGTTTTTGCCACTTTTTAAATCTCTTTTGCTTTTGTCAGGCCCTTGCTGTTTCTGTCTTTCATTGTGCCCATCCTTGCATAAAATGTTCCCTTCATATCTTAATTATCTTGAAGACATCTCTAGTTTTTCCCATCCTATTGTTCTTTTCTTTTCTTTTTTCTTTTTTGCATTATTCACTTAAGAAGGCTTGTCCAAGACACTTAAATTTGTAGAAAAAAATGAAAAATACATTTAGGACAAAATCATTCAAAATCCCTGAAACCATCTTATTCATGGAGAAGAATTCCTAACCGTTGAGTATATATTTGTTTTTGAGACATTTTACTATATAAATATAAGTGTTCATCTTAGACCATAGTAATGAGGTGATAGCCTACTTATCATTTTATACAACTGCTTTCTTTGGAGCAACACCAATGTGGGCTTCCTATGTGGTGCTAGTGGTAAAAGAATCCATCTGCCAGTGCAGCAGACCCAAGAGACAGGGATTGGATCCCTGGGTCAGGAAGATGACCTCAGGGAGGTCATGGCAACCCATTTCCATGTTCTTGCCTGGGGAATCCCATGGACAGATGAGCTTGGCGGGCTAGAGTCCATAGAATCACAAAGAGTCATGATGTAGGCCCATGTAATCATAAAAATGGGAATAGAAACATCAATGGGCAATTTAGGTATGATCATTCTAAGAATTGTTAATTATCATTGCTGACTCCCTTGGTTCCCCACACAGTTGTAAGTGCTAAACCTGTAGCTGCTCATTAAACCCTCACCACAGTCTATGGGGAGGAGCTACTCTTGCCCAACTTTAAACATCAGGGAAATGAGGCAGGGCTAAGCAGTCACAAGACTAAGATGTGAACAGATTCTAGGTGCCTGCTGAGCTCCACATCTAACTAGTGCCCACTGTTACCTCTCACCTGATAATACTCATTGTCATCAGGTGACACAACGCTTTGGAAAACCATACACAAAAACAAACTCAAAATGGACTAAAGACTTAAGTATAAGGCCAGAAATTACAAAACTCTTTAATGAAAACATAGGCAGAAGAGTCTATGCCAAAAATTGTAGCAAGATTCTTTTGGACCCACCTCCTAGAGTAATGGAAATAAAAGAAAAAATTAACAAATGCAATGTAATAAAACTTAAAAGCTTTTGCACAGCAAGGGAAACTATAAACAAAATGAAAAGACAACCCTCAGAATGGGAGAAAACAATTGCAAATGAAAAAACTGACAAAGGATTAATCTCTAAAACATGTAAGCTGCTCAGTCAGCTCAATATGAAAAAAACAAATAACTCAATCAAAAAAATAGGCAGAAGACATAAACAGACACTTCTGCAAAGAAGACATACAGATGGTCAATAAGCAGATGCTCAGTGAACACTGCTCATTATTAGAGAAATGTAAATCAAAACTGCAACGAGGTACCACCGCATACTAGTCAGAATGGCTATTATCCAAAAAATCTATAAACAATAAATGCTGGAGAAGATGTGGAGAAAAGGGAACCCTCTTGCACTTTCGGTGGGAATGTAAATTGATACAGCTACTGTGGGGAACCGTATGCAGATTCCTGAAAAAAAACTAGGAATAAAACTATCATATGACCCATCAATTCCACTATTGGGCATATATCCTGAGAAACCCACAACTCAAAAAGAAACATGTACCCTAAGGATTACTGCAGCACTATTTACAATAGCCAGGTCACAGAAACAACCTGGATGTGCATATACAGATGAATGGACAAAGAAGTAGTGGTACATATGTACAATGGAATATTACTCAGCCATGAAAAGGACCGAATTTGAGTCAGTCATAATGAGGTGGATGAAGCTAGGAACTATTATACAGAATGACGTAAGACAGAAAGAGAAAAACAAATATAGTAAATGAAAGCATATCTGTGAAATCTAGACAAAGGGCACTGATGAACGTATTTGCCGGGAAGGATGGAGAAACAGAATAGAGAACAGACTTGAGGATATAGCAGGGGAATGAGAGGGTGAGACAAATTGAAAAAGTATCACTACACACACACACACTACCATGTGTAGAAGAGACAGCTAGTGAGAAGTTGCTATATAACACAGGGAACCCAGACTGGAGCTTTGTATGAACTAAAGGGGCAGGATGAGGGGAGGGGGTGGAGAGGGAGAGGACACATATACAGAGTTGCAACTGCTTTGTCATGTATGGCAGAAGCCAGCACAGCACTGTAACGAAATTACCCTCCATTTAAAAATTTAACATGTCAAACTGAGGTCCAATATTTTCCTCCAATTTAATAACAAGAAATTTAAAGCAATGATATTCATCATTTTGGTTGTTATTGGAGGGGAATTTTCTTGTTATATGGAGGAAGGGGCTTCCTCAACCTCTCATCTCTCTTCCTGTCCCTGAAAAATATTACCGTTCTAAAGGCTTTTCTGGGGATGTAGTAAGAATGTACTTGCTTCCCTGCCATTTTATGTTTTTAACACTTGCAAGAACAATAGACATCTCTTTTAGGTAAAAAATAAAGAATATAAAAAAGAGCAGAAAAGTAACCTTTACCAAAACATACAACCCCAAAACACCTGCTGAATGTTTTTATCTGCATTTATAGTTCAAGAATACATTATATTCTTTCTTATGCAGGCATTTATATATTTATGCATGTAGGCATGTGTCTATATACTGATCCACAAAAGGTAACATCTCATTTTAGTTTTCCAACCGTCCTATCACTATAGTGGGTTGACATATGTCCTGAAAAAGACATGTCCAAACCACAACCCCTGAACCTGTGATGAGACCATTTTGGGGAATAAGGTCTGTGGCATGAAAACTACATAAAATCATGAAGTTTACATTAAATCATCCTGTATTTAGGGTAGACTCTACATCTAATGATTGGTGTCCTAAAAGAAAAAGGAGAGAGAAAGAGCGTTGTGACCTCACTAGCCCTTTTGAGATTGCTACAGCACCGCCCCAAGATTAGGCTTCCCTGCTCCCTTAGTCGGAGAAGGCAATGGCACCCCACTCCAGTACTCTTGCCTGGAAATTCCCATGGACGGAGGAGCCTGGTAGGCTGCAGTCCATGGGGTCGCTGAGAGTTGGACACGACTCAGTGACTTCACTTTCACTTTTCACTTTCCTGCATTGGAGAAGGAAATGGCAACCCACTCCACTGTTCTTGCCTGGAGAATCCCAGGGATGGGAGGGCCTGGTGGGCTGACGTCTATGGGGTCGCACAGAGTTGGATACGACTGAAGTGACTTAGCAGCAACAGCAGCAGCAGCTCCATTATTAAAAAATCCACCTGCATGATAGTATATATGTTTCAATGCCATTCTTCCAAATCATCCCACCCTCTCCCTCTCCCTCAGATACAGGATGTTTGCGGCTGGTGCACGGGGATGGTCCAGAGAGATGATATGGGGAGGGAGGTGGGAGGGGGGTTCAGGATTGGGAATTCATGTACACCCGTGGCGGATTCATGTCAATGTATGGCAAAACCAATACAGTATTGTAAAGTAAAATAAAGTAAAAAAAAAAAAAAAAATCCACCTGCAATGCGGGAGACCTGGCTTCGATCCCTGAGTTGGGAAGATCCCCTGGAAAAGAGAAAGGCTACCCACTCCAGTATTCTGGCCTGGAGAATTCCATGGACTGTGTAGTCCATGGGGTTGCAAAGAGTCAGACACACCTGAGCAATTTGCACTGCACAAGAGAGAGGAGTGTCGGCTCAGAGCCCTGAGAAGTGTGCAGGCGCGACCCCACAGCAAAAGTCAAATGGAAGTTCCTCTGCTGAGGCAGCATACGGGAAGAAGCTTCGGTCTTTGTGGAGTGGTGGCCTGGGGCCTGTGCACCTCAGCAGTCTCGGGCTTAGCTGCTCAGAACTGAGGGAGAAGCCTCACTTGGGAACAGGGAGGAATGGAACTTGGCACCTGCCTTCTGCCTCGCTAGAGAGCCCTGCTCCCACCACCGGTGTACTGCAACAGTTGTCAGTGCCTGGGAGCAGTCAAGGTTCGTTTGCTTCCTTTCAGGATACTTGTCTTTAACACAGACAAATACACCGCTTTCTGGGGTCGTACTGTTTACCTGGCCCACAGTACCTTTTTACTTAAAGACATTCGGTGCTCCCAACCCTGGAATTCTGGTATTGATGTTGAATATAGCTTAGTAGCATATTAAAATGGCTGTACCCAGAGACACCACCCCTTCCTTGTTGGAATGCCAGTGCCACATCTGTCTGGAAATCCTCTTTGAGCCTGTGACGCTTCCTTGCAACCATACGCTCTGTGAAGCATGCTTCAAATCGACTGTAGAGAAGGCAAATTTGTCCTTTCTGTCACCACTGGATCTCTTTGTGGACTCGGTACCACATCCGAAGAAATTCCCTTGTTAATATGGAACTGTGAGAGATAATTCAAAAACACTATCCCGAGGAATGCCATCTTAGAGTCTCTGGGCAACAACCAAAGGAAATCATTGATGACTATACGCTAGTTCGTCTATTAAGTCAACCTGGGGAATTAAGGAGAGCAGAGGAAGAGGAGAGAAGCAAGGTGGAGGCAGAGAGACGAGCCATTCAGGAGGAAGAAAACAAAGCCAGTGAAGAATACAGAGAGAGTACTGGCAGAAGAGGAAGAAGAGGAAGAGAGACAGGCAGAAAAAGGCACAGAGAGACGGAAGACCAACTGGAAAGTGATGAAGCGCTGGCAGGAAGGCTAAGCCTTAATATTGGCAATGTCTGTGAGGAACGTGTCTCAGCTGTCCGCTCGTATTCCAAAAAATCTAATCCAGTCACAACCGAGTCACAAAGGAAAAGGAAGAGCAAACGAAAAAACATTGGCAATATTCAGAAGTATTTGTCACCGAATTCTCAACTTGGGTCAGCGTCACAGTCTGAAATTGTAGAAGAAGACAGGAAAACCTCCAGGTCCAAGGACACTGACAGCAGTGACAGGAAGAGGAAGAACCCTACATGGCAAGACAGAGAAATTGAGGAAGATATGCCAGCACTTTCTCCTCCAATATGCCTTGAAGTTCAAAAGCAAGATGCAGAAGCTTCAGTGGAGTCCCCTACACCTCAGTTCTGTGCCAGTGGTGGAGAACGGTACCTTGAAGGAAAAGTGAAAACGAAACAAAGCAGTCGTGAAAGAGAGTTATGTGTCATCAGTCATGAAGAACCTACAGCTGGAGTTTCCTCTTCTGGAGAAACTGCAGCTAAGCCTTATGGCGAAACAGAGAGTGGACGTACAGTGTCAGATGTAACACAGACACTGAAAAATAACCCAGCTGTGACAGAAAATGAGGAGTCTCACCTACTGACCAATAAGGATATCTCCAGAGCAAAAACCCAGGAATCTTGTCTGAAGCAGTCAGCGATCCATGCTATTCTACGAAAAGAAGAAAAATGTTCCTCAAAGCTTCCTCCGACCAAGAGTAAACAAGTCCACTTCACCCCAAAACTGATAGATTTGGAACGCCTATTTTTTGAGAGACATAAAAAAGAAGAACAGGATAGGTTATTAGCATTGCAGCTTCAGAAAGAGGTGTATCAAAACAAATGAGGCCAACCTGGCTAAAGGATCCCCAGATGAATATCAGTTACTGCTACGTCTTCACCTCCAGGCAAATTACTAAACGGACAGAGGAAGAATGCCAAAGAGAGAAGCTTCAAAAGACAAACTGAAATAGAGCATCCAGTACCTCACAGAGCCTCAAAAAGTGAATATTTTCAACCCTCTTTTAAGTTTCAGTTGTAATATTGTTCAGTTAATGCAAGAAAGTACCAAGTTCTACTATAGATAGTTGTACATAAAATGACTCATTCCCTACAGTCCCCTCATTCCCTCATTCACCTGGTAAGTCAAAGAAAAGTATTTTTCAGATGTTTCACAGATACGCAAAGTAATGTTTCGGTAAGAAAAGTGTTTACAACCTAGTAAAGCTGGATTGCGAAGCTCTGTCATCGATTCTTTATAAATTTTTCATTACTGCTGCTCTGTGGGCACACTCATTGTCCCTAATTAAAGGCCTGGATGATTTCAGAGGCAGAGTATACAGATGTGTTTCTGCCAAACCCAGTTGTAAGCAAGAGTTCCACTCCTTTCATTTTTTAATAACTGTGATGGATTGTTTAAGTTGACGGTCGTTATGGATATTAGATGCCTTGACCTACTCCCAATAAATCTTAATGTCCGTGCATTTCCCCCTCAAGATGCATATTTTAGTGCCTTTGAGCATTTTTTTGTCCTGACTAGTAATCAGAGCAACATTATAATATACCAAGTAACTAAGGAAGCCAAGCAGAGTTTAAAATCTGTTTTCTTGCAACTTTCTCATTACATTTGCAGAGCACTTGGAATGTATCTTCCACAACACTGATTTCCATCTCTAGTTTAATTGCTTTCAGTATTACAGCATTTTCTTTGACTTCAAATGGATTAAATCGTGGAGTCAGAAAAATCAGACTTTTCTGGAAAAATGATGAGTTAGCTGAGAGAAAGGAGAGTTGGTGCTAAAGGAGTTAATCTTGGCTGGAGACTGAGTGGGTGAGATTGAGAATTTGGAAGTACTGGAACTGAGTGGATGATAGACAACTGGGTCTAGGATGGAGTAGGAGGTGGAGTTTGGCAATGTATTCTTTCTTGTCTTTTCTTTGCTAAATGACACAGAAAGCATGTGCGTTTTACTGCCTTTCACACCATACTATGTAATCTGCTATTCCAAAACACAAAATGGGAATTTACTGTAGTAGAGTTATGTCGTAGTATCCTGTGTTATGCTGCTGCTGCTGCTAAGTTGCTTCAGTCGTGCCTGACTCTGTGCAACCCCGTAGATGGCAGCCCACCAGGCCCTCCCGTCCCTTGGATTCTCTAGACAAAAACACTGGAGTGGGTTGCCATTTCCTTCTCCAATGGATGAAAGTGAAAAGTGAAAGGGAAGTTGCTCAGTCATGTCCGACTCTTCACAACCCCATGGACTGCAGCCCACCAGGCTCCTCCGTCCACAGGATTTTCCAGGCAAGAGTACTGGAGTGGGGTGCCATTGCTTTCTCCAATCCTGTGTTGTAGAACATGACTAAACATGTTGTTTCCTAACATTGTCATTTGTATTGATATTGACTATTATTTGATTTTATGCACAAAAATGGAAAGGATGATACTTGGATGTTGTCCTGTCTTATCCTTGAAAGTTAAATCAGGCTCACTAATAAGCACAGGCGGCTGCGAGCCACCGGCTCACTAAGCGCGGCCCAGACGAGCCACCCCACATCCAAGAGACAGCGGCTGAGAGTCCCAGGCAGTGACGGCGCAGGAACGGCTGGGAGGAGCCACCCCACTTCCGAGGTCAGGGGCGGCGGCAGAGAGTGCCAGGCTGGGACGGTGGGGGAACAGCTGAGAGGNTTTAATTAGATCCCATTTGTTTATTTTTGCTTTTATTTCCAGTATTCTGGGAAGTGGGTCATAGAGGATGCTGCTGTGATTTATGTCGGAGAGTGTGAAACACAACTTTTAACACAGAACAATTCAACAGTAATGAGTATAACACTGAGTGTTGATACCATTGTGCAAATTAAAGGTGAGTGGTTTAGTCCAGAGCTGACCATCCTGATATCAATCCTTGGCACCTAACAGTACCTGTAATCACATTTGTTTATAACAACCCCTTCATGTTTTGGTGTTAATGAGAAAACTAGTATCGTACTGTAACATTTGCTCTTGCTAAAACATCTAGCAATCAGTATATGTAGCTAAAGCTTCTGTTTCAAGGAAGAAAGAAAATATTATCTTATTCTAGAAGCTATTTCACAATCACCTGATTCGTGCAAATGTATGATAAAGCTTCTTCCAGGCAGATGGTGTCTGACCATCCCATCAAATGACACGAGGGACAACGCTGGCAATGAGAATCACACAGCTTCTTTGAAAGCAAACATTGTGAAGATGAAGGTTAAATGAGCAAAGGGGTCAGGGTCCTATTCGTATCCTGGATTCTGTGCTAATTCTGCACAAAGCACACCTTTTGTCCATGTGATAATCATATCCATTAGATTTCTGTGAATGTGTGGAGTTACGGGATTTTAAATTAAATTGTAAATGACCACTCTACTCTGATGTCATGTTATTGCAGAAAGTACGTTTATTATCTTGGCAAATAAAACCATGAATTCTACATAAAAAGAACAGTCCCGTCATGTCCAAAGGTTTTTTGTCATTGGTGTTGCAAGGGGAGAGTGGCAGGATGTGAGAATGCAGCACAACAGGAAGATGGGCTGATGCCGCCTGGCCCAGGGCATTCTGACGTCAGCCCCATCCTGATGTCTCACTGCACGTTCCGTATTCTCATGACCAGCAGAGGATGGTAGCAAGCAAATCTGCTCACTCTCACTCATTTCTTCCAAGAAATGAGACAGTGGTGTCTTGAAGAGCACATGCATGGTTTCTTAGATTGTGTCGCTTCTCCCCCTCTTCCATTCCTGGCAGAAGAAAACTCAGAAGATCTTTTGACTGGAATATTTTCCCATTTAGCAAAACCGCACCAGCACCACGTACTTTTTCTTTAAGGATTAATTGATTTATTTATGGTTGCAATGAGTCTTCATTGCTGCATGCGGGCCTTCTCCAGTTGCAGCGAGCGGGGCTGCTCTCCAGTTGTGGTGCAGGGGCTTCTCGTTGCGGTGGCTTCCCTTCTGGCTGGAGGACGGGCTCTAGGCACGCAGGCGTCCGTGTTGACAGCCTGTGTGCTCAGTAGCTAGAGTTCACAGGCTCTAGAGTGCTGGCGCACTACTTATGTTGCATGGGCTTACTTGTCCCACAGCACGTAGTATCTTCCTGAACCACGGATCGAACCAGTGTGTCCTGCATTGGCAGGTGGATTCTTCACCACTGAGCCACCAGGGAAGCCCACCAAATGCTTTTTAAAGTAAATTAAGTGAAGACAATGCAGAATTCATTCACATAGTGGGAGCATCGACAGGTCCCAGAGTTCAGCTCGACACATTCTCCCAACCTATGCTGCCATGCATGGGCTGGTGGTTTTCGAGAGGCCCTGAACTACAGTTGACGACAGGTTTCTGTGACTACGTGCTCCACTTCCAGATAACTTGTGCTTCTTGACCCCAAACAGCACATGCTGCCAACTTGGGCTCAAGTGGAGCCTATCCTGATTCAAGGCTTGAGTGCTGGAATGCTGCAGAACCTGAAAGCAGAAAGTTTGTATTTCCTGGGGAACAGAGACAAGATGCTATTTTGTCTTGGAAATGAATTTTCTTCCTTCTGGTTCTTTTCCTTCTTCCTATACCTTTCCCTCTGGCTCAGATGCAGCCACGGTGGATGGGACCCCTTGCATTCTGCCTCCTCCTCCTGCTGCATGGAGCCATGCACTTGGGTGGGGGCCCCGAAGAGAAGTAGGCCTTGGGCAGGCTGGATCTAGCTTTAGTGCACTTATTTCTGCAGAGTTAAATCCAACATCATGATCACCTCCCACACACAACTGCATTTTTTTACTAAACCACCCCCTTATGTTTGGGTAATTCTGTGCCGTGGGAGGCATGGGTTATTCCTACCTTCCTCAAATGTGCATTTTACTGTTGTCCACAGTGACTGACCTTTTCAAAAATTCTATTTAGTAGAATCTCTGCACAGGATTTCCCCTGGGATATAAAAGTTTCTTTCTGTAAATAGAAATGGGTTATCTGGAGAGGTTCCTTCATACACAGTTGGCCCTATCACTTTGGATTCTTTTCTTGGTAGCTTTTGTGCTTTACCAGGTGGGCCCACAATGCCCTGTTCATTTATCTTAAATTCATCTCTCTGCCAACCTCCTGAAGATCGGGATTAACAAAGATGCAAGGGGTAATTCCTAGGCTTCCCTGAGTCCTTTGACCTTAGAGAAGAAGTATTTAATAACCAGGGAATTGATCTGACAAAATCAGATAGAAGGTGTTAGTACAGTTTGGAACATCACATTCAAATAGAGATATGTTTTAAGGAAAGAGAAAAAGTCATTGAAGTCAAAGTAAGCAAATATCCAAGGAGGAGATGTTCACTTCCCAACTGCCTGTTTAGAATATGGAGAAACTGTGTATCCTTATCTGTCATTCATTCATTGACTTGTACATTCATATTAATAAATTATATGTTCCCCAACAGAGGCGAGGGTCTGCATGCCCAGCTCTTTCCATTGGTGTGGTAAATAAAGTCCCCTTATCATCTACGATTTGTAGAACAAGACACTTTAAGTTTTTTGCTACATACATTGAAACAACATCCTTTAGTAACACAGTGCATTTTTTTCTAACCACGCTGCATGGCATGCAGAATCTTAGTTCCCCAGCTGGGGACTAAAGCCATGCTCTTTGCAGTGGGAGTGTGGAGTTTTAACCACTGGACCTCCAGGGACATCCCTGGTGTTATATATTTTGCTTCTATTATTAAACAGAATCTGGAAATTTCAAGAGGAAAAGGAAAGTATTTAATCATACTTTGGGGCTGTTCTTCCTTCCAGATGTTTCTAGATTTATTCTTTTACTAATCCCTTTCTGTTTCCTCTATCCATTCTTCAGGGTGTATCGCTGGTGAAAACTTTTTCTAAGTCTTTCTTCACTTGAGAATGCCATTTTAATCCCCAATAATTTCTGAAGGATAATTAAGCTAGATACAGGATTTGAGGTTGTCAACTCCTTTATTCTAGCACTTGGAAAATGTGCACTTCCTTGTGGACCACATCATTTCTGATAAGAAATTGCTGTCCTTTGTATACCACTTTTCTCCTCTAGGTAGTACGTTGTGTTTCTTTCCCTGATTTCCCTTTTGCATTTACTGTTCTGAGCTTTGACTATGATGTGTCTTTTCCTAAACTTCTTTAGATTTACTCTGCTTTGGGTCCACTCAATTTCTTAAAAATATAGATTCAGACACCTATGTAATCAACTAATTTATTTTTATAGGTTATTTTTTATTTATTTGTTTATTTTTGGTTGTACCGGGTCTTAGTTGCTGTGTGTGGGCTTTCGCTAGCTGCAGTGGGTGGGGGCTAATCTCTGTTGTGGTGTGCAGGCTTCTCATTGTGGTGGCTTCTCTTATTGCAGAGCATGGGCTTTAGGCTCACAGGCCTCGGTAGTTGCAGCTCGTGGCTCTAGAGTGTGGGCTCAGTATTTGTGGCACACCGGCTTAGTTACTCCTCGGTATGTGGGATCTTCCTCGACCAGGGATGGAAACTGTCCCCTGCTTGGCAGGCTGATTCTTAATCCCTGGAACACCAGCAAAGTCCCTGGTCCATTAAGTTATGACAAAAGGAACCAAGAATATACACTGGGGGGAGGACAGTCTCTTCAAGAAATGGTGATGGGAAAATTAGACCACCACATGCAAAATAATGAAACTTGACCAGTATCTTCAACCATACACAAAAATGAACTCAAAATGGGGTTAAAGACTTGAACATAAGACCTGAAAACATTAAACTCCTAGAAGAAAACAAGCAGTACACCCCTTGACGTAGATCTTAGCAGTGATTTTTAAATCTGACACCAAAGCAAAAGCAACAAAAATAAATGGGACTACATCAAACTACAAAGCTTCTGCACAGCAAAGGAAACCATCAACAGAATTAAAAGACAACCTACTGAATGGGATAAAATGATTGCAAATATCTGATCAGAAACTAATGTCCAAAATATACAAAGAACACATATAGCTCAATAGCAAACAATAATAATCCTATTTAAAAATGGGCAGATCCGAACAGACATTTTTCCAAAAATACATACAGATAGCCAACACATATATGGAAAGTTGTTAAACACTGTTAATTGTTGGGGAAGGGCAAAGCAAGACCAAAATGAGATATCACCTTACACTTGTTAGGATGACTGTTACTAAAAGACAGGAAATAACAAATGTTGGCAAGGATGTGGAGAACTTTGTGCACTGCTGGTGGGACTGTAAACAGATGCAACCACTATGGAAAACAGTCTGGAGGTTCCAAAGAAAACTGAAAAGAAAAAAAAAAAAAAAAAAAGAACCATCATATGACCTGGCAGTTCCACTTCNTTAGGATGACTGTTACTAAAAGACAGGAAATAACAAATGTTGGCAAGGATGTGGAGAACTTTGTGCACTGCTGGTGGGACTGTAAACAGATGCAACCACTATGGAAAACAGTCTGGAGGTTCCAAAGAAAACTGAAAAGAAAAAAAAAAAAAAAAAAAGAACCATCATATGACCTGGCAGTTCCACTTCTGCTGCTGCTAAGTCGCGTCAGTCGTGTCTGACTCTGTGCGACCCCATAGACGGCAGCCCACCAGGCTCCTCCGTCCATGGGATTTTCCAGGCAAGAGTACTAGAGTGGGGTGCCATTGCCTTCTCCAATGCATGAAAGTGAAAAGTGAAAGTGAAGTTGCTCAGTCGTGTCCGACTCTTAGCGACCCCATGGACTGTACTCTACGAGGCTCCTCCGTCCATGGGATTTCCCAGGCAAGAGTACTGGAGTGGGTGCCAATGCCTTCTCCGTCTTGGAGCTAGAGCTCCATTTAGTTTCCGAATTTCCGATTCCTAGTGAGGCTAGACGCTTCCTGACTACCAATCTAAGTTTGGGACCTAAGCCACAGTACACCATAACAGTATAGATCACAAGTCCCTTGAAAGTCTAAGATCTGATAGATTAGCTTAGTACTTCACTTCTGGGTATTAACCAAAGAAAATAAAAACACTAATTTGAAAAGGTATATGCATCCTCATGTTCATTGCAGTATTACTTACAGTAGCGAAGATATGGAAACAACCGAAGTATCCACAATGTGTGAATGGATAAAAAAAATGTACATATATTTAATGGAATATTATTCGCCCATAAGAAAGAATAGAAATCTTTTTGCTTGGGATGACATGGATGGATCTTGAGGGCATCATGCTAAGTAATTCAAACAGAGAAAGACAAATACTATTTGATCTCTTTTATGTAGAATCTAACCCCCCCCTCATCAAGCTCACAGATACAGCTAATGGTTTGGCCATTGCCAAAGGCAAGGGCTTGGGCCATGGAATGTGGCCTGGCTAGATTTTGCCAGTGGGGTGAATTCATATGCTAATGAGTGGGAGGATCATCCCAGCCATTGGGAAACCACCCACTCCTCTGTCTTTTGACTTCCCTGTCTATACTGTGGGAGACGGGGCTTTGATCCCTGGGTCAGGAAGATCCCCTAGAGAAGGAAATGTTAATGCACTCCAGTACTATTGCCTAACTTCACTTTCACTTTCACTTTGCAGATTGGTGGTTGCAGTAGGTGAGGGGTGGAGGGGGGTGAGAAAAATGGAGAACTTCTTTTTAGCGTAAATAAACTGAATAAAGAATTGTAATTTAAAGTGTAAGTTTAGGTCTTTTGCCAGATTTGATGATTATTAGCCATTAGTTTTCAAATCCATTTTCACCCATGCACTTTTTCTCCTTCCAGGACAAAAATGAGAAGCATAGTATATCCTTTGTTAGATCAATGGGTCCCTGAGGCTTTGTTCTTTTTAAAAATACCTTTTCTCTTTGTTGTTCTGATTGTATAATCTCTAACAGGCTGTCTTCTAGTTCACTGATTCTTTTCTCTATTATGCTCTTCAGTCTATCCACTGAGCTTTTCATTTATGTTTCAGTTCTAAAATTTTTAATTGGTTTTCTCTATATCTTGTGTTTCTTTGCTGAGACTTGATTTTTTTTCATTTGTTTCAAGCATATTTGTAAGTAATTACTGAAACATTTTCATAAGGTCTACTTTAAATTCCTGGTCAGATAATTCCAACACCCATGTCATTTCTGTGTTGGTGTCTGTTGATCGCCTTTTTTCAATTTGAGATTTATCTGTTTCTTGGATATTGTATCCAGATTTTGAATAATGTGATATGACACTCTGTGTCTTATTTATTTTTAATTTTTATTTATTAATTATTTGGCTGTGCCAGGTCTGCACATTGAAGCACCTTTACATTATTAGAATAAGCTCCATAATTTTGAACTGTGGTGTTGGAGAAGAGTCTTGAGAGTCACTTGCACTGGGAGGAGATCAAAGCAGTCAATGCTAAGGAAAGCCGTGCTGAATATTCATTGGAAGGACTGATGCTGAAGCAGAAACTCCAATACTTTGGCCACCTAATGCAGAGAACTGACTCTTTGGAAAAGACCTTGATGCTGGGAAAGATTGAAGGCAGGAGAAGGGGACGACAGAGGATGAGACGGTTGAATGGCATCACCGACTCTATGGACATGAGTTTGAGCAAGCTCCAGCAGTTGGTGATGAACACAGGGAAGCCTGGCGTGCTGCAGTCCATGGGGTCACAAAGAGTCAGACAGGACTGAGCCGTTGAACTGACACAGAAATCTGGTAACGGAGGTATGTTGGTTCCACCTTGTGACAAAAGCCTGAACTGCAGTTTAGACATTTGGAACTAGGAGAGCGGGACAGAGGGGCAAACTCACCAGACAGAGCTTTCTAGAAGTCTGGATGGAAAGTGGGGAATTGCTTCGGTATGGCTATACTGATGGCTTCTTTCTGGCCGCTTCATATAATGGGAATCATATAATACGTGGTCTTTTGCATATTCGGGTTTTCACTTGGCATACATTTTTCAAGGTTCCTCTAAGCTGTAGCGTGTATCAGTACTTCATTCCTTTTTATTGCCAAATAACATACCACGTTTTTTTAATTCATTCACAAATTGGTGGATATTTAGGTTATTTCCACTTTTGGCTATTATTAACAATGATTTCTATTTATATATTAATATTTAAATGTCTTATTCAATTTTAAAAGGTTACTTTCCATTTATTGGTTATATTTCCCATGATGTACAGTACATCTTTGAGTCTATCTTATACCTAGTAGTTTGTACCTCCCACTCCTACTCGTCCACCTCCTTTGTTCTTTCCCACCCACCACTGAGTTTGTTCTCTATATCTGTGAGCCTATTTCTGTTATATTTGCTAGTTTGATTTATTTTTTACACTACACATGTGGTATCATATAATATTTGTCTGTCTCTGTCTGACATTTCACTTAGCATAATATCCTCCAAGTCAATCCATCTTCATCACAAGTTGCAGGCATTATTTCATTCTTTCTGATGGCTGAGTAGTATTCCATTCTCTTTCTCTCTCTATATATATATGTATATATATATACACCACATCTTCTCTTTCTCTATATATATATCCGTCTTCTTTAGCCATTCACCTGTTGATGGACACTTAAGTTGCTTCCATGTCTTGGCAATTAGAGATAATGCCATGAACATTAAAGCACATGTGTCTCTTCATGTTAGTGTTTTGCTTTGCTTATATACCCAGAAGCGGAAACACTGGGTCACGTAGTAGTCCTGTATTTTAGTTTTTAAGAAACCTCCATGCTGTTTTCCACAGTGGCTACACCAGTTTACACTCCCATCAGCAGTGTACCAGGGTTCCTAAATCTCCACGTCCTAGGCAACATTTGTTACTTGTGGGGCTTTCATTAATGACAGTCATCTGACAGGTACAAAGTGAGATCTCACTGTAGTTTTGATTTGCATTTCTCTTATCATTAGCGATGTTGAACATCTTTTCATGCCCCTATTGGCCATCTGCATTTCTCCTTTGGAAAAATGTCTCTTCAGTTCTTATGCCCACTTTGTAATTGGTGTGGGGTTATTTTTTACATGTTGATTTATATGAGCTGCTTATGTAAGCAGAATGTTAATCCCTTATCAATCATATCATTTGCAAATATTTTGTCCCATTCAGTAGGTTGTCTTTTCATTTTGTCAGTGGTTCCCTTTGCTGTGCAAAATCTTTCAAGTTTAATTAGGCCATATTTGTTTAGTTTTGCCTTTATTTCCTTTACTTTAGGAGATGGATCGAAAAACAAACAAACAAACAACATTGCTGCAATTTATACCCAAGTGTGGTCTGCCTATGATTTCCTCTAGGAGTTACATAGTATGCAGCCTTACATTTAGGTCTTTAGTCTATTTTGAGTTTGTTTTTCTGTATGTTAGAGAATGTTCCAATTTTATTCTTTTGTTTGTAGTCGTCCAGTTTTCCCATGCACCATTTATTGAAGAGACTGTCTTTTCTCCATTGCAAGAACTCTGTTTAACTGTCTGAGGATCTATCATGCTGTTTTCATGACTCTGACAATCCTGAAGAGTACAGGCATATTTTGTTATTTTTCTCATGATTAGACTGTGGTTATGGATTTAGGGGGAAAAAACACCACAGAGTTGAAGTGCCCTTCTCATCACATCATGTCTGGGAGGACATGGTAACCACATGACATCACTGAATCATTGGGAAGGTTGGCCTTCATCACTGGGTTACGATGCTTTTTGCTGAGTTTCTCCACTGTACAATAGCAGTTTTCCATTCACCTGCTCTATTCTTTATAAGTGAATCACTAAGTTAACCCTGCCTCCAGGGATAGAAGGGGGAAGGTTCACCTCATGGAGGGAAGGTATCTATTTGTATTATTTTGAACTGTTTAATCAAGAAAATGTATTTCCTCCTTTTATTAATTCATTTATTTATATTAATATGGATTTGTATATATTTTTATTATAAGGTTTGTGTTATTTTACTGAATGGATACATTCTAAAAGTGTGATTTCTGCAATGCAGTACAAGTATTTTGACTTAAGAGCCAGGAACCTGCCAAAGACTTATCACCACCATTACACTGGTATTTCAAAACTAGTATATTGCTTAATTGTGGTATAATAGACAATGCTTTAGGTGACACATTTAACTTTGCAAAGTGTAAGACATAATTTTAGATGATTTCATTGCATACTTGGAAATCTTTAACAAAGAAATGAAGACAGGTACATCAGAGTTTATTTCAGTTCAGTTCAGTTCAGTCGCTCAGTCATGTCTGACTCTTTGCAACCCCATGAATCATAGCACGCCAGGCCTCCCTGTCCATCACCAACTCCTGGAGTTCACTCAGACTCATGCCCATCGAGTCAGTGATGCCATCCAGCCATCTCATCCTCTGTCGTCCCCTTCTCCTCCTGCCCTCAATCCCTCCCAGCATCAGAGTCTTTTCCAGTGAGTCAACTCTTTGCATGAGGTGGCCAAAGTACTGGAGTTTCAGCTTTAGCATCATTCCTTCCAAAGAAATCCCAGGGCCGATCTCCTTCAGAATGGACTGGTTGGATCTCCTTGCACTCCAAGGGACTCTCAAGAGTCTTCTCCAACACCACAGTTCAAAAGCATCAATTCTTCCGTGCTCAGCCTTCTTCACTAGTCCAAATTTCATATCCATACATGACCACTGGAAAAGCCACAGCCTTGACTAGACAGACCTTAGTCAGCAAAGTAATGTCTCTGCTTTTGAATATACTATCTAGATTGCTCATAACTTTTCTTCTAAATGATCATAAAAAATTGTTGCTGCTGCTAAGTTGTTTCAGTTGTGTCCAACTCTGTGCGACTCCATAGATGGCAGCCCATGAGGCTCCCCCGTCCCTGGGATTCTCCAGGCAAGAACACTGGAGTGGGTTGCCATTTCCTTTTCCAATGCATGAAAGTGATAAGTGAAAGTTGCTAACATGCCTTAAATTTACTTACAAAATCCTTTTCAATGAAGCAAGAATATGGGATGTAAAAGGGAAAGTGTAGATTTCCCTGGTGGCTCAGATGGTAAAAGCGTCTGCCTACAATGCAGGAGACCTGGGTTCGATTCCTGGGTTGGGAAGATCCCCTGGAGAAGGAAATGGCAACCTGTTCCAGTGTTCTTGCCTGGAAAATTCCATGGACAGAGAGCCTGGTAGGCTATAGTCCATGGGGTCGCAGAGTTGGACATGACTGAGCAACTTCACTTCACTTGTCTAAGGCACAGCCTTTACACTGTCTGATTCTATGGAAGGTATTTTACAATTTGAGTTTTTTGGTAACTAATAGCATGACAATATAATCTTTGTCTATATACAGCAAAAGAATTCTGTCCTGGGGACAGACATATCTCCTGGAAAAATATCTATTTGTCTACATTTGACTCATGATCTGTAAATGTGACAAAGAGGTGAATACTGACACTGTCATGGTAAATTTAAAAGTGTGGGAGAACACAGCCCATTAGATAAGGGATGAAGATTGAGTCAGAGGGCAGGTGCAAGGAGATGTGAGTTGAGTGTCAATAATTCTTTGTAAAATTTTGGTGCAAAGGGAAGAATATACGTCAAGAGGACTGTAACTAGAGATGTGGACAGAGGCTCACAGCAGTAAATGAAGTTGTAAAAAGTCATCATTTATAGAACACTTGAGCAGGTTGAGCTCTTAATGAGAAGGATCCATCTCTTCTTAGATGTAACATCTCAAGGTACCACACCAGCCTTCCCATGCCTTACTGCCTTGTTTCCGTTCTGGAGACACCTAAGACTTATCCAA
>SJYA01003373.1:206647-233672 GCA_006410615.1 Neotragus moschatus
GGTACTAGTCTCTGCTTTTCTTAGTAGTAGGATGACCCCCAGCCAGGTTACCTCATTTCTGTACATCATCACTTCACCAGCTACAAAACGGTGTAGAAATCATATTGTCTACCTCCCCGGAATGTTGTGCAAAATACATGAGATTAGAAATAGTACACATTCAGGAAAGCTGAGTTCTTCGTCGTTTCCTGAGGTCAAGGATCCTGCTTTTTGCAAGTTTTAAGTTCCAATCATCCTATGACCATGCATAAGTGGTCATTCAATTATGAAACAGTATGCGGACTTATTGAGTCCAACAGATACAGAGTGTGACAAGAGCTGAAGTTTGGAAAGTAATTACTTGGAAATCACCACTTCTTCCTTCCCAACTAGGGTCTCAAAAGGAAAGGCTCTTTCCCATATGGGATCTCATTTACCTCTATATCTATCTCACAGGTTTCATCTGAAAAACAACCAGCACAGGGGACATGACTCACCCAAAGGTGGGTGATGTGCCTGGCGCCAGTATCCTATTGCAGTGTTCCTTTGCAAACCTCCTCTTTCTGGATAACGCTGCATATATTATTCTGGAGAAATTAACGCAGAAGATAAAAAGTGGAATGGGAAAGTATATGCAATAAAGTGACGTGGGGTGATGGTTTTGGTGGTTTCTTTCTCAAACCATATGGAGCTGGTCCAGTGATTGTTTCCTTCTTCCTAAACTAATTGGCAAGTTACGCCAGCGAAGAGATAGGACACAGAATTTGATACCTAATGGAAACTTATACATTTCTCTTCTGCTTAATATTTCCAATTGTCATCATAGAACAATGCTATTTGGACTATGTCAAGTGACGCTCCTATAAAGGAAAGATGGGTATGGGATAGGAGGGGAACTCATATCTATTGAGTGTCCCGTGTACAATATGCTGTGTATGACACTTGACATATTTTGTTCTTTTGCTCCTCAGAACAATTGTTTCTAGTTTCTATTTTATAAATTAGAAAAGGTACACTCATAAATATTATATAATATCTAAGAATTATATGTGTATATGTGTGTATATATGAAAGTGAAAGTAAGGTCGCTCAGTCGTGTCCGACTCTGCGACCCCATGGACTGTAGCCTATCAGGCTCCTCCGTCCATGGGATTTTCCAGGCAAGAGTGCTGGAGTGGATTGCCATTTCCTTCTCCAGGGGATCTTCCTGACCCAGGAATCGAACCTGGGTCTCCCGCATTGCAGACAGACGCTTTACCGTGGAAGCCATCAGGGAAGCCCAGCTTTTATATATATATATATAATATATATATATATATAAAAGCTGTGTGTGTGTGTGTATAAATATATATATATATATATATATATAAATATCCTACCAAAACTGTAGACATCACAGAAATGCTAATCCTGAGGCAGTGCTCTCCTCATGTAAAACACCGCATCCTTTTTACTTTGTGGTGACTCAGGGCTTAGGGATAAGTGTTTTGAAATGAGTATGTTTTCCTTGACAATCATGCATGTATGGATGGACAGTAATACTTTTCTTTCTCCGGGTGGACACTCTCAATAAATATAAGCATCTAGATCTCAGAAGAGAGATCTTCTAGGACATTGATTTTCACTGGCATGTCTGGCAAATAATATTCACCCAATAAAAATGCATTGAAATCACAAGTCCATGGATCAGTGAACACATGTAGAGCTCCTACAACAAAATACCAAAGTGGACAAAATGTGTAAACAGTTCACAGATGAAGAAATTAAAATGGCCAATAATCATATTCTAACTCACTAATAATTTAAGGAATGCTAGTGAAAGCATCTAAATATCGTTTTATTATCTATCATCTGACAAATATAATTCACAAACATTTGAAAACTGGCTTGTGTGTTGGAGGGGCAGGTTGGGGAGGCTCAAGTTCAGCATAAGTCAAGGAAACAGAACACAGTCCGAAATAAATGTAAATATTATGAACAAAAGTTTAGAGGTGGGTAAGAAATGAGAACACTCTGAAACCTTGTGAGAGAATTTAAACTACTGAAATCACATCCCAGGGAACATGGCAGGGAAATTTTTACACATGTTCAAAAGTAAGCTGGTAAGAGGATATTTGCTGCAGCGTTGGATGAAAAGAAAAATGTAAATATAGGAAGCTGTCCAAATGTCCATAACTATGTGAGTAAAGGCTAACAACACCATTTATACTTCTCTATGGGGTTCAAGGCAAAATGGAAAAAAACCCTGAAATTCCAGAGTTAGCTACTGATCAGGAAGAAAACAAAGCTGTGTTCCTGATTAACTGAAATGCCCTAAAGTCAATCCTGGAGGAATTGACAGCCCACTCCAGTATTCTTGTTTTTGCTTACCTGGTGGCTCAGCAATAAAGCATCCACCTGCAACGCAGGAGATGTGGGAGACGTGGGTTCCATCCCTGGCTTGGGAAGATTCCCCTGGAGGAGAGAAATGGCAACCCACTCTATTATTCTTGCGTGGAGAATCCCATGGACAGAGGAGCCTGGCGGGCTACAGTTCATAGGGCCGCAAAGAATCAGACATGACTGAAGCAACTTAGCACACATGCACGCAAAGTTAGTACTCTGTTCTGAATAATGGTCATAATGATGGGTAACTTGAATAGCTGCTAGGATTAAAGGACATGAAATATAAAATATAATTTCTTAAAACACTTCTGCACATATCACTTGCCCTCCCTCCAGATCACCTGTCTCAAGGGCAATACCTGGGCGTCTGCCCGAGCGCCACCCCTCTCTTCAGGGATGAGCCAATGCGTGTGGCCCGGACACTGAGGTCAGCTGGCAGAAGGGGCAGGATTTCATCTTCTCTGTCCTCTTCCTCTCCCAGAGGGGTACGTGAGTGAGTACTGTGGGACAATGGCAGGAGTGTGTGACCATTTCTCCAGCCCTGAAAGCCCAGCTTCTGAAAGCCCAGCTTCTGAAAGGGTGGCTGCTCTGTGTCCTCAGGGAGGGTGAGCGGTGGGACCTCATCCCATCCTGACACTTACCTGCAGAGGTGACCCAGGCTCTGCCACCATGATCTTGGGCATCTGTGACTGGGACTCAGGGTGCCTTTGTCACAAAGCTGTCTTGATGGATGAATGAGGAAACCTGCCCAAAGGGTACAGCACATGGTCAGACTCCAGGGCCCTTTAAGTGTTGGGAAAAGAAGTAGGGGCTGTCTGAGCCTTTGTCCTAAAGAAGGCACTGTGAAAAGTCATTTCTCATTTTTTTTTCTCCTATGACAATATACAAATCTTTATGAAGGCAGCAAGTATCTCTCTGTTATACCATGAGACAAACTTCTGAGATAAGATGGCTCTTTCATATTAATTGGTAATCTTTCAAAGAACTAATCCTTTTAGAGAGAGAATAGCATTGAAGTATATACATTATCCATATGTAAAAGAGATAGCCAGTGGGAGTTTGATGTATGATGCTGCCCTGCTCCCTAACTGTGCAGTGCTGGGCCAAGCCTTTCTGTCCCTGTCACTCAGCGCTTCCTCTATAAAATGGGGATGAGCACAGCAACAGTACCTACCTCACAGGGTGCTACAAGGACTGATGGAGATGATGCATGCAAAGTACTCAGCACATTAGTAAGTTTTAGCCATATTTCTTCCTTCTTGTATGTCTTTATTGGCAATACTATCCCCGTAGGCATAAAAAATAGGATATAGGCTGATGGTTCATTCGTAACAGTCTCCTAGGGCCACCTTGGGGCTTCCCTGATGGCTCAACTGGTAAAGAATCGGCCTGCAAGGCAGGAGACTCGGTTTCAACCCTTGCATCAGGAAAATCCCCTGGAAGGAGGGAATGGTTACCCACTCCAGTATTCTTGCCTGGAAAATCCTATTGACAGAGGATACAGTCTATGGATCGCCAAGAGTAGGACACGACTGGGTCACCAGAGCAAATTATTATGAGCTTCATGGCTTGAAATGTCAGAAACTTCAGAGACAAGCTCTCACAGTTCTAGAGACCAGAAGTCTGAGATCAAGGTGTCAGCAGGGCCAGGTTCCTGCCAAAGGCTCTATCTAGGGAAGCCTCCATCCTTACAGCTGCAATCTCTGCCTCTGAGTATCTCTTCACATGACTTTCTTCCCTGTGTGTGTGAAATCTTCCCTCCTTTCTCCTATAAAAACACTAGCCTTTGTCAATTTCACCTCAGTATCCTTAACTGAGGCTTCCCTGGTGGCTCAGAGGTAACGCCTCTGCCTGCACTGCAGGAGACCTGGGTTTGATCCCTGGGTCGGGAAGATCTCCTGGAGAAGGAAATGGCAACCCACTCCAGTACTCTTGCCTGGAAAATTCCGTGGGTTACAATCCACAGGGTCGTAAAGAGTCAAACACGATTGAGCCACTTCACTTTTCACTTTCAATCCTTAACTGAATCAGGTCTCTCAAGACTATTTTTTATTAAGGCCACATTAACTTGTATGAGGGTGTTAAGATTGGACACATCTTTTCGGGGGACCCACTTAACCAACTTCAGTGAGGTATGCAGGTTCCCAAAGTACATGTAGATGAGATCTTATCCACTGTAGATAAATATACAAATAATATAAATATACATATACATATAAATATACACATAAATGGGGGCTCCCCTGGTGGCTCAGTTGCTAAAGAATCTGCCTGCAACGAAGGAGACCTGGGTTCAACCCTGGGTCAGGAAGATCCCCTGGAGAAAGGAATGGAAACCCACTCTAGTATTCTTGCCTGGAGAATCCCATGGACAGAGGAGCCTGATTGATGGGCTACTGTCCATGGGATCTCAGAGTCAGACACAACTGAGCAACTAACACTAAACACACAAATATATAAGTATCTATGGGGAATTCCCTGCTGCCCAGTGGCTAAGACTCCATGCTGCCAATGCAGGGTGCCCAGATTTCACCCCTGGTCAGGGAACTAGATCGCACATGCCACAACTAAGAGTTCCCATGCCAGAACTAAAGGTCCCACATGCTTCAATGAAGATCAAAGATCTCATGTATTGCAACTAAGACCCAGTGCAGCCAAATAAATAGTAATCAATTAAAATTAACTGACTATCGATTATTAGGTTATTAAAAAGATTAATATCTGCATTAGAAAATTCTGGAGGAATATAACATAGAGGAAAATACAGTTTAATTGGGTGGTATGGGGGTAATGCTTTTTTCACCTCTTTTCTATGTCATCTGTCTTTACCTAAAATGAACACCAATTGCTCTTGTACCTATATAAAAACAAAACAAAATGGAGTGGAGCAAGAGGGTTCCTAGCCCAAACATAGGAAAGCCTTTGGAATGGGAATGCCCTAGAGGCACAGGAAGGGAGATGAGATATCGGGGAACCCTTGTAGATTATAATAGGACACATTCCACCCAATTCCAAACTATAGTGGTCACTATGACTATTTTGAATTTCTGTGTAGTGAAGTGGGAAAAACAACTGGACATCAGTTTGGTTGATTATGCTTTGCAGGTCTTATCAGATGAGAAGGAGTAGTGTCCGCTGGTTAGATGTGGATCTCAGCAGCCACCCAGAATCTGTTCACATCTTAGTCTTGTGACTGGAGAGCCCTGCCCTCACTCTGTCTCACTTCCTTGATGTTTAAAGTCGGGCAACAGTAGCTCCTCCTCGTGGGTTGTGGTGAGGACTAAATGAGCAAGTACAGGTTTAGCACTTACAATAGCGTAGGCAGAGGGGAAATCAGCAATAATATTAAGTATTCTTATCACTATTATGATATACAAATTGACTATTAATGTTACTACCATTTTTATTATTATGTGCATTTGTACTGATGGGCATAGACTGACCTTCACAATATATTTATATTAAAAAGTATTTTATAGTTTTCATTTGTATTCATTTTATTTTTTACTTGGAGGATAATTGTTCTACAATGTTGTGCTGGTTTCTGCTGTACAACAATGTGAATCAGCTATAATTATACATATATCCTCTTCCTCTTGAGCCTCCCTCCCACCCATCTCACCCTTCTAGGTCCTCACAGAGCACCAGGCTGGGCTCTCTGTGTTATATTGGAGCTTCCCACTAGTTATCTGGCTTATACCTGATAAAATATATATTATGTATATATATATGTCTATGCTACTTTCTCAATTCATCCTACCCTCTTCTCTCTCATATTATTTTTAAAACTCCACATATAATTGATATAATATTTGTCTTTCTCTGAGCTACTTCACATACTGTAAATGAACTATACTTAAATAAAAAAAACACACTTACCAATTGCATAAAATTTATAAAAATGTATTCAAATGATAATAGTGCTTATCCACTGTAAGAATCTCTAATTTTTTTTTCCTCTCCTATATTTCCCATTTTTTATTTATAACAAAAGTGTCTTGGTTTTTTGGTAGTGAAAAAAAAATAGTATTTTTAGCCCTTCCCAAAGGAAACTGTTCAGCAGCAAAATGAAGAAAATCCCTAAGCCAAGGGAATGAGGTAACAGCATGGTCCAAGGTAGTTCACGAATCTACCACATGACAGTCCCATCTGGGCAACTTTAGGGACAGGACAGAGGCTTAGGGGAGGGGCAAGCCTGTCTCTCAAATAAGCCTTCCAGTCAGCATTCAGATGGGATGTTGCCAATTCCCAGAATTTTAGTGAAGTCAAGAGATGAAAGTCAATTTCACAACATGCTTCTTTCTGTCCCCTCCAAATAAAGCCCCCTGAACTGAAACCAGGTTCACTGGTTTAACCACACAGTTAGCCAAGTTTAACTTGCAGCTTCTCCCTCAGGAGGAAAAGGCAAGAGTGATTCACCTCTCCTCTTTTGCTCCAGGAATATGTCTAGTAGACTCAATATCACACTTGGTTCTTCTCTACTTGTTTCTGAGGCTCAGAGTCCATACCTTCTCTAATGTTCCACTGTAAGGAAGAGTAAGGAGATAAACACATGGAATAGAGAGGAAAATGAGAGGAAGGGAAAGCCCGTGAAAAGCAGGGGAAGGGGCTCAGGATCTGCTTGCCTGACCACTCTCATTTCCCTGGAAGCTGTGCAATGATGCTTTTCCTCATTCCCAGCTCCATCACACAGCCCCCTCCACACACAGTAGTGACACTGAGGCTCTCACATCATGGACATGTGCCCTTATCCCTGCTTATGTTATATGTCCAAGTATTCTCTCCAGTAGACATGCGATTATGGAAATGAGGCATCACATTGACAGAGTCAAGGAGGTAATGTTGGAATGGGAACTAACATTGCTGAAAGGTTACTAGATGCCACACCATGTTGGTTATCTTCATTTCCTCTTCATATGCTCAAAGTAATGCCTTGAAGTGGACATCATCACTTCCTTTCCGCAGACTGGCATATACTCACGCTCAGAGAGCAAAGCACATGTTCAGAGAATCCTAGGAAGGCATAGAATGGACAGAGAGGCAACTTTGTAGGGCTGACAGGCCAATTTTGTGATAGTCTGATCATAAAAATAAATAATCCTGTCAGATGGTAACCCTTTGAAAAAATAAGAATCTATGAGTCATACTAATAAAAGAAATATATGAATAAATAAATAAATGATAGGGGAGAAGGGAAAGCTCAACCCAACATCTGAATGTCAATTAACATCAATAAATCTAGGAGAAATGACAAAGTTATAAAAGCAGCACTTAACAACTAACAAGGTCATGACAGATTCAGATAAGAATCACAAATGGATTTCAGTCTGTAATAAATCCCCCAGCAGTCACTGAGTCACCATGGTAACCATGCTGACCAAGGAAATCTGTGATAAAACAAATAGCAACGATCTTGATACGTTTCCTAATGTGTGCTAGGAACTGAGCAGGACTGGCATAACACACAGGAATTAACCTCAAATATTCCTGACACAAATATTCCTCACAACTTCACCAATACACACAAACACACACACACATCCCCACCTACATACATGGATATCCACATTCATAATGCTCTCTCCCACTTTTTCTTACCACCCCAGAACCCAGGAATTCATCAAGGTAGATTTGTTTGAGGATAATGAAGATAACTCCACAATTCAATCCTAACCACACAAACGTTAAAGCTATAAAACTATTTCATTTCAGTGAATAATTTTCTGGAGATGACCTGTAGAATTATCTCTATGATATTTTTGTCCTTTGTTTTGGTACATTGCCAGTGACATCTAAAAGCTGATATGAGCATCTAGGCAAATGAATATTGTGATAGTAATTTTATGTATCAACTTGCTGGGACCATAGTGCCCAGATATTTGATCAAACATTCTAGATGTTTCTGTGAGAGTATTTTTGAATGAGAATCACATTTAAATGGGTAGAATTTGGGTAGAGCACTTAGCCCTCCATAATGTGGATGGGCCTATCCAATCAGTTGAAGGCATGGATAGACCAAAAGGCTGACCTTCTCTGAAAAAGAAGGAATTCTGCCAGCAGACTGCCTTTGAACTTCATCTACAACATAGGCTCTTTGTGGTTTGCTAGCAGGCTGTTGTGGTTTGCTAGCAGGCTGCCTTCAGACTCCAACTATAACTCTTTCCTGAGCCTCCAGCCTGTTGGCCTCCTACATCAGACTTCAGACTCACCAAACCTATTCAATTTCATTAGTCAATTCCTCAAAATACATCCTATTGTTTCTGTTTCTCTGGGAACCTAAATAATACATATATTAAGCATCAAGAATCTTTTCTATTCTATTCTGTGGTGCTTTCAACCCAAAAGATTTCCCAACAACATCTGGTTACTGACAGTTCAGTGAAAACATATCTGGGATTTGTATTAAAAAAACAGTGCCATTCATGGAAGCAATTTAAATATCCATCAACAGATGAATGGATAAAGATGGTGTGCTACATTTATACAATGGAATATTACTCAGCCATGTAAAGTAACAAAGTTGAATCATTTGTAGAGATGTAGATAGAACTACAGTTTGTCATACAGAGTAAGTAAGTTAGAAAGAGAAAAACAAATATGGTATATTAAAGTATAAATGTAGAATCAAGAAAAATGGTACCAATAAACCTATTTGCAAGGCATGAACAGACATGCAGAGAGAACGAAAATGTGGATATGGGGAGGGGGAACAGGGGTGGGATGAATTGTGAGATTGGGATTGACATATACACATTACCATGTGTAAAACAGATAGCTAGCAGGAACCTGCTGCATAGCACACGGAGTTCAGCTTGGTGATTTGTGGTGGCCCAGATGTGTGTGTGGGAGATCCAAGAGGGAGGAGATATATGGAGAGCTGATACACTTCATTCTACAGCAGAAACTAACACATTGTAAAGCACTATTATCCCAATTTTTAAAAATGCCATCAATAATAGCATTACAAAGTATGAATATATAGAGATAATCTATGTAGCACACCTATGTCCATAGACGTGTATGACCTGTAATTTGAATTTGCAGAACCTTGCTGAGAGAAATTAAAGAAGCGCTAATCAATAGACTGACTACAACAGTCCTGAGAGCCACAGAGTGCTGGCATAAGTCCTTTTGAAAGGACATCACCATTATTCCAATTACCCCTACCATAGTTGGGCCTCAGGCCAAATTACAGGAAGGAAACATAGCCCACCCATCAACAGAAAATTGGATTAAAGATTTACTGAGCATGACCCCACCCACTAGAGCAAGACCCAGTTTGCCCCACAGCCAGTCCTCCCATCAGGGAGCTTCCACAATCCTCTTATCCTCATCCATCAGAGGGCAGATAGAATGAAAACCAGTCACAGAAAACTAACCAAACTAATCACAAGGATCACAGTCTTGTCTAATTCAATGAAACTATGAGACATGATGTGTAGGGCCATCCAAGACAGATGGGTCATAGTAGAAAGTTCTGACAAAACGTGGTTCATTGGAGAAGGGAATGGCAAACCACTTCAGTATTCTTGCCTTGAGAATCCCATGAACACTATGAAAAGGCAAAAAGATATGACACAGAAAGATGAACTCCCTATTTTCATAAGTTCCATTTTCATAATGGAAATCTTATTTGGTACAAGAAGGCAAAGTAAAAAGAGTGGAAATAAAAGACATACAAATTGTAATGTAAAAATATTTCTTTCATCTTTGTGGATGACATTATTGTCTATGAAGAAAATCTCAAGAAATGTATATTGCAAAAGAAGAAATAAAACCAAAACAATGGGATATGCATAACTAAAAAATGGACTCTAACACATACTTCACAACTTATAGAAAAAACAACTCAAAGTGTAGTATACTTAAATATTAATTTATATTTAAACATATTTAAATATATTAAAAATAAAAGTAAAGCATGTCATAAGTCATGAAATGTAGATCTAAGACCTAAGAAAATAAAGATGAACTCCCCAGGTCTGCAGGTGTTCAATATGCTACAGGAGAAGAGCAGAGAAATAGGTCCAGAAGGAAAGAAGAGCCTGAGACAAAGTGGAAACAATGCATAGCTGTGGATGTGTCTGGTTGTGAAAGCAAAGACAAGAGCTCACCAAGAAGTCTCCAAATCTACACTGAAACTAAATTCCACTCAAGAGCCAACAAGTTCCATTGTAAGATACACCACGCTAATTCTCCAGCAAAACAGGAACACAATACTGCCCAAAGCTATGCCCAGCCCATAGAAACCCCAAAACTCACTCCTGGACACTTCATTGCACTCCAGAGAGAAAAGATCCAGCTCCATCCACCAGAACACAGAACACAAGTTCCTGCAACCAGGAAACTGACAAGCCACTGGTCCAACCCCACCCACAGATAGCAGTCTCCACAATTAAGAGGATCATGAACTTCCAGCCTGCAGAAAGGGCACCCCAAACACAGCAATTTAGACAAAATGAAAAGGCAGAGAAATATTCAGCAGGTGAAGGAACATGATAAAAACCCACCAAACCAAACTGAAGAGGAGGAGATAGGGAGTCTACCTGAAAAAGAATTCAGAATGACAGTAAAGATGATTCAAAATCTTGAAAACAAAATGGAGTTATAGAAAAATAGACTAGAGACAAGGGTTGAGAAGATAGAAGAAATGTTTAACAAGGACCTAGAAAGAAAAAAGAAGAGTCGATCAATAATAAACAATGCAATGACTGAGATTTAAAGTACTTTGGAGGAAACCAACAGAAGAATAACTGAGGCAGAAGAGAGGATAAGTGAGGTGGAAGATACAATGGTAGAAATAAGTGAAGCAGAGAGGAAAAAAGAATTAAAAGACATGAGGACAACCTCAGAGAACTCTGGGACAATGTTAAATGCCCCAACATTCAAATCATGGGTGTCCCATAAGAAGAACATGAAAAGAAAGGGCATGAGAAAATATTTGAGGAGATAATAGTTGAAAACTTCCCTAAAATGGAGAAGGAAATAGCCACCTAAGTCCAAGAAACCCAGAGAGTCCCAAACAGGATAAACCCAAGGTGAAACACCCCAAGACACATATTAATCAAACTAACAAAGATCAAACACAAAGAACAAATATTAAAACCAGTAAGGGAAAAACAAAAAATAACACACAAGGGGATCCCCATAAGGATAACAGCTAATCTTTCAATAGAAAGTCTTCAGGCCAGGAGAGAATGGCAGGACATACTTAAAGTGATGAAAGAGAAAAGTCTACAACCAAGATTCCTCTACCCAGCAACTATCCCATTCAAATATGAAGGAGAAATCAAAAGCTTTACAGACAAGCAAAAGCTAAGAGAATTCAGCACCTCCAAACTAGCTCTTCAACAAATGCTAAAGGATCTTCTCTAGACAGGAAACACAGAGAAGGTTTATAAAAACGAACTCAAAACAATAAAGTAAATGGCAACAGGATCATACTTATCAATAATTACCTTAAACATCAATGGGTTGAATGCCCCAACCAAAAGACAAAGACTGACTGAATGGATACAAAAACAAGACCCCTGTATATGCTGCCTACAAGAGACCAACTTCAAAACAAGGGACACATACAGACTGAAACTGAAGGGCTGGAAAAAGATATTTCACACAAATAGAGACCAAAAGAAAGCAGAAGTAGCAATACCCATATCAGGTAAAATAGACTTTAAAATGAAGACCATAATAAAAAACAAAGAAGGATACTACATAATGACCAAAGGATCAATTGAAGAAGATATAACAATTATAAATATATATGCAGCCAACACAGGAGCACCTTAATATGTAAGTCAAATGCTCACAAGTATGAAAGGGAAAATTAACAGTAACACAATGATAGTGGGGGACTTTAATATCCCACTCACACCGATGGATAGATCAACGGGCCAGAAAACTAGCAAGGTAACACAAGCTTTAAATGATACAATAGACCAGTTAGACCTAATTGATATCTACAGGGCATTTTGCCCCCAAACAATGGATTTCACGATTTTCTTAAGTGTACATGGAACATTCTCCAGGAAAGATCACACCCTAGGCCATAAATCTATCTTTGGCAAAATTTTAAAACTTGAAATCATTTCAAGCATCTTTTCTGATAACAATGAGGTAACATTAGATTTCTACTACAGGAAAAACACTATAAAAAACACAAATATATGGAGGGTAAACAACACTCTCCTGAATAACCAACAGATCATGGAAGAAACCAAACAGGAAATCAAAATATGCATTGAAACAAGTGAAAAGGAAAACAACGACAACCCAAAACCTATGGGATTCAGTAAAAGCAGTGCTAAGAGGGAGGTTCATAACTATACAAGCATACCTCAAGAAACAAGAGAAACATCAAATGAACAACCTAAGTTTATACCTAAAGCAATGAGAAAAAGAAAAGTAGAAGAACCCTAAGGTTAGTAGAAGGAAAGAAATCATAAAAATCAGAGCAGAAATGAATGAAAAAGAAATGAAAGAGACTAGAGCAAAGATCAACAAAACTAAAAGCTGGTTCTTTGAGAAGATAAATAAAATAGACAAACCATTAGCCAGACTCATCAAGAAAAAAGGGAGAAGAAGCAAATCAAGAAAATTAGAAATCAAAATGGAGAAATCATAACAGAAAATCCAGAGAAACAAAAGATCTTAAGAGAATACTATGAGTAATTATATGCCAATAAAATGGACAACTTGGAAGAAATGGACAAATTCTTAGAAAAGAGTACCCTTTCAAAACTGAACCAGGAAGAAATAGAAAATCTTAACAGACCCATCACAAGCACAGAAATCAAAATTGTAATCAAAAATCTTCCAACAAAAAAAGCCCAGGACCAGATGGCTTCACAGCTGAATTCTACCAAAACTTTAGAGAAGAGCTAACACCTATCCTAATCAGAGTCTTCCAGAAAATTGCAGAGGAAGGTAAACTCCCAAACTCATTCTATGAGGCCACCATCACCCTAATACCAAAACCAGACAAATGTGCCACCAAAAAAAAAAAAAAAACAAACAAACCTACTGGGCAATATCACTGATGAATATAGATGCAAAAATCCTCAACAAAATTCTAGCAAACAGAATCCAACAACATATTACAAAGATCATACATCATGACCAAGTGGGCTTTATCCCAGGGATGCAAAGATTCTTCCCTATTCACAAATCAATCAATGTGCAACACCATATTAATAAATTGAAAGATACTCTCCAGAAAGCAGGCACAGAAAGAACATACTCCAACATAATAAAAGCCATATATGACAAACCCACAGCAAATATTATTCTCAATGGCAAAAAATTGAAAGCATTTTCTCTAAAATCAGGAAGAGACAAGGGTGCCAACTCTCACCACTACTATTCAACATAGTTTTGGAAGTCCTAGCCACGGCAGTCAGAGAAGAAAAAGAAATAAAAGGAATCCAGATTGGAAAAGAAGTAAAATTCTCACTGTTTACAGATGACATGATCTTCTACATAGAAAACCCTAAAGATACCACCAGAAAATTACTAGAGCTAATCAATGAATACAGTAAATTTGAAGGATATAAAATCAATACACAGAAATCCTTTGTATTTCTATATACTAACAATGAAAAACAGAAAGAGAAATTAAGGAAACAATTCCATTCACCATTGCAATGAAAAGAATAAAAAACTTAGGAATAAATTTACCTAAAAAAACAAAAGACCTATATGTAGAAAAATATAAAACACTGATAAAAAAATCAAAGATGACACAAATAGATGTAAAAATATACCATATTCATGGATTGAAAAAAATCAATAAAGTTAAAATGAGTATATTACCCAAAGCAATCTACAGATTAAATGCAATCCCTATCAAGCTACCAATGGTATTCTTCACAGAACTAGAACAAATAATTTCACACTTAGTATGGAAACATAACAAAACTTGAATAGCCAAAGGATTCTTGAGAAAGAAGAATCAAACTAGAGTAATCATCCTTCCTGACTTCAGACTATACTACAAACCAACAGTCATCAAGAGAGTATGGTGCTGGCACAAAGACAGAAATACATATCAATAGAACACTATAGAAAGCTCAGAGATAAACCCATGTACCTATGGACACCTAATATTTGACAAATGAGGTGCAAATATACAATGGAGAAGACAATCTCTTTAACAAGTGGTGCTGGGAAAAATGGTCAACCACGTGTAAAATACTGAAATTAGAACACTAACAACATTTCAAAAGGTTCTTAACTAGAATACTTTCTAACACCTTTCTAAATTCAGACTTAAATTGAAATAGAGAAAACCACTAGACCATTCAGGTATGGACTAAATCAAATCCCTTACAATTATACAGTTCAGTCAGTTCAGTCGGTCAGTCATGTCAGACTCTCTTCAACTCCATGAACTGCAGCACACCAGGCCTCCCCGTCCATCAAAAACTCCCAGAGTTTACTTAAACTCATGTCCGTTGAGTCGATGATGCCATCCAACCATCTCATCCTCTGTTGTCCCCTTCTCCTCCTGCCTTCAATCTTTCCCAGCATTAGGGGCTTCTCAAATGAGTCAGTTCTTCACATGAAGTGGCTAAAGTATTGGAGTTTCAGCTTCAGTTCAGTCCTTCCAATGAGAATGATTTCCTTTAGGATTGATTGGTTGGATCTCTTTGCTGTCCAAGGGACTCTCAAGAGTCTTTTCCAACACCACAGTTCAAAAGCATCAATTCTTTGGCACTCAGCTTTCTTTACAGTCCAACTCTCACATTCATACATGACTACTGGAAAAACCATAGCTTTGACTAGATGGACCTTCGTCGACAAAGTAATATCTCTGCTTTTTAATATGCTGTCTAGGTTGTTCATAACTTTTCTTCCAAGGACATCTTTTAATTTCATGGCTGCAGTCACCATCTTCAGTGACTTTGGAGCCCCCCAAAATTAAATCTGGCACTGTTTCCCAAGCTATTTGCCATGAAGTGATGGGACCATATGCCATGATCTTGTTTTCTGAATGTTGAGTTTTAAACCAACTTTTTCACTCTCTTTCATCAAAAGGTTCTTTAGTTCTTGGCTTTCTGACATAAGTGTAGTGTCATCTGCATATCTGAGGTTATTGATATAACTCCTGGCAATCTTGACTCCAGCTTGTGCTTCACCCAGCCCAGAATTTCTCGTGATGTACTCTGCACATAAGTTAAACAAGCAGGGTGACAATATACAGCCTTGATGTACTCCTTTCCTGATTTGGAACCAGTCTATTGTTCCATGTCCAGTTCTAACTGGTGCTTCTTGACCCGCATACAGATTTCTCAGGAGGCAGGTCAGGTGGTCTGGTATTCTCATCTTTTTAAGAATTTTCCAGTTTGTTGTGATCCACACAAACAAAGGCTTTGGCATAGTCAATAAAGCAGTGGAAGTGAAAAATAGATTAAAGGGATTATATCTGATAGAGTACCTAAAGAACTATGGATGGACATTAGTGACATTGTACAGGAGGCAGTGATCAAGACCATCCCCAAGAATAAGAAATGCAAAAAGGCAAAATCATTGTCTGAGGAGGTCTTACGAATAGCTGAGAAAAGAAGAGAAATGAAAGGCAAAGGAGAAAAGGAAAGATATATCCATTTGAATGCAGAGTTCCAAAGAATACCAAACAGAGATAAGAAAGCCTTCCTCAGTGATCAATGCAAAGAAACAGAGGAAAACAACAGAATGGGAAAGACTAGAGATCTCTGCAAGAAAATTAGAGATACCAAAGGAACATTTCATGCAAAGATGGCCTCAATAAAGGACAGAAATGGTATGGACCTAACAGAAGCAGAAGATATTAAGAAGAGGTGGCAAGAATATACAGAAGAACTATCCAAAAAAGATCTTCATGACCCAAATAATCACGATAGTGTAATCACTCACCTAGAGCCAGACATCCTGGAATGCGAAGTCAAGTGGGACTTAGGAAACATCACTACAAACAAAGCTAGTGGAGGTGATGGAATTTCAGTTGAGCTATTTTGTATGCTAAAAGATGATGCTGTTAAAGGGTTGCACTCAATATACCAACAAATTGGGAAAACATAGCAGTGGCTACAGAACTGGAAAGGGTCAGTTTTCATTGCAATGCCAAAGAATGTTCAAACTACCGCACAATTGCACTCATCTCACATACTAGCAAATAATGCTCAAAATTCTCCAAGCTAGGTTTCAACAGTACATGAACTGTGAACTTCCAGATGTTCAAGCTAGAATTAGAAAAGGCAGAGGAACCAGAGATCAGATTGCTAACATCCGTTGGATCATAGAAAAAGCAAGAGAGTTCCAGAAAAACATAAACTTCTGCTTTATTCACTATGCCAAAGCCTTTGACTGTGTGGATCACAACAAACCGTGGAAAATTCTTAAAGAGATGGGAATGCCAGACCACCTTACCTGCCTCCTGAGAAATCTGTATGCAGGTCAATAAGCACCAGTTAGAACTGGACATGGAACAACAGACTGGTTCCAAATCTAGAAAGGAGAACATCAAGGTTGTATATTGTCACCCTGCTTATTTAACTTATATGCAGAGTGCAAATTATGTGAAATGCCAGGCTGAATGAAGCACAAGCTGGAATCAAGATTGCCGGGAAAAATATCAATAACCTCAAAGATTCAGATGACACCACCCTTAATGCAGAAAGTGAAGAGGAACTGAAGAGCCTCTTGATGAAAGTGAAAGAAGAGAGTGAAAAAGCTGGCTTAACACTCAAAAAATGAAGATCATGGCATCTGGTTCTACTACTTCATGGCAAATAGATGGGTAAACAGTGACAGACTATTTCCTTGGGCTCCAAAATCACTGCAGATGGTAACTGCAGCCACGAAATCAAAAGACACTTGCTCCTTGGAAGAAAATCTATGACCAAACTAGACAGAGACATTACTTTGACGACAAATGTCCATGTAGTCAAGCTATGGTTTTCCCAATAGTCTTGTATGGATATGAGAGTTGGACTATAAAGAAAGCTGGGCACCAAAGAATTGATAATTTTGAATTGTGGTGTTGGAGAAGACTCTTGAGAGTCCCTTGGACTGCAAGGAGATCCAACCAGTCAATCCTAAAGGAAATCAGTCCTGAATATTCACTGGAAGGACTGATGCTGAAGCTCCAATACCTTGGCCATCTGATGCAAAGAAGTGACTCATTTGAAAAGACCCTGTTGCTGGGAAAGATTGAAGGCAGGAGGAGAAGGGGACAACAGAGGATGAGATGGTTGGATGGCATCACTGACTCGATGGACATGGGTTTCAGCATGTTCTGGGAGCTGGTGATGAACATGGAAGCCTAGAGTGCTGTGTAGCCCATGGCGTCACAAAGAGTCAGACAGGACTAAGTGACTGATATGAACCGAACAAAACATTTACTCTAAAGAGGAAATAAGAGGAAAATATGAGAAAAGTCAGTGGTTACTCTGAGGTGACATGGCCCCAGCAAATTAACTTCATACTTTTAACAAGTGAAAAAATATATTTTTTAATCCATTTGTACCTCTCATCCCCATACAATCACAGGCCTTCTTTCTCTCTCTTTTCTCCTTTCTCCCCCACCCTTCAACATCAAAGCTCCAGAAAGCATTTCTGCATTCGGTTTTTAATGTTTCTCTTCCTACCGACCCCTTACCTTACCACACTGTAGTTTCTGTCCCCATAATTGCAATGAATATGCTCTCACCAAGGTCACAAGTCTCCTTTTTGTCTCTAGGTTCAGATATTTTATATAAATATGTTAACATTCTGAAAATTATTTTAATAACCGTATAAAATATGCATGTTTGTATACACTGCTCTGATTGCTTAATATCAAATCTTCAAGAGTTTCCCAGGCTCTGGAGCAGGACGTGCTGGGTTCAAACCCAAGGTGACCTGCTGCCTAACTGTGCAGTCCTGGGCCAAATCCTTATTTTTCTGTCCCACAGTTTTTTAATCTATAAAATGAGTATAAACAATTGTATCTACCTCATAGAGGTGCTGTGAGCACTGAAGAACTGATACATGAATAGGACTTGGCATATGATACATAAAAAGGACTTGGCACAAATACAATTTTAGCCAATTTTGTATTTTGTTTTCTCTATCTTTATTGATACTACTATCCTGGAAGTTGTGAAAAATAGGGTTTATACTGATTTTTATTCATATTCAGTGACATTTGAGGGATGTCTTTACTGAGTGTGTTAGTTTCCTATTACTACCATTTCTTTGTATCACTCATTCATACGCTAATCAGTAAATATATATATTGAGCTTGAAACCCATACTATTCCATTAGCACTTAGTCACTAACTCTGAAGTGGAAATAAGAGGAAAATATGGGGAAAGTCAATGGTTAAACCTGAGATGACATGGCTCCTGCACATTAACTTTTATACTTTTCTGAACTGGTAATTAAAAAAAAATGTGAAATTCATGGCTTAAAACAACAGAACTTCTTTCCTCTCTGACTCTGGAGACCAGAGTCCAAAAGTAACACGAGAGCAGCAGACTCGCCTTCGCCTCCATCTTTCTTCACATGGCCTTCTTCCTTGTGTGTGTGAGATCACCCTGTCTTTTTTCTTATAAGGACACCAGTCATTGGTTTTAGGGACCACCCAAAATTCAGTATGAACTCATCTCAATTGCACATACTCAGACCATACGTCTAAATATGGTTGCATTCACAGGTATGGGTTAAGGTTGGACATATCTTGTTGGGGAATATAATTCAACCCACTACAGTGATATAAGCAGATTAAAAATCTAAAATGAGGTCTTACCTTTTGTACAGAGCATATAAATGTATCTGTACATGCATGAGTACACATATTTGAAAGCTTTAGGGACCATATAACCCAGATGAAAACATTAGCAAGGATTATCTTTGAGTGCTATATTTAGGATAGTTTTATTTTATTTCTATTTGCTGCTGCTGCTAAGTCACTTCAGTTGTGTCTGACTCTGTGCAACCCCATAGATGGCAGCCCACCAGGCTCCCCCAACCCTGGGATTCTCCAGCCAAGAGCACTGGAGTGGGTTGCCATTTCTTTCTCCATTATTTCCATTTATATGTTCCATTTTTAAACCTATAAACCTGTGTTACTCTTGTAAATACAGAAAATAATAAAAATCACTGAGAAACACAAGCAATCTCTGCTCTGCTTACAAGAGAGCCATAAATTTAGAACAGGACCGTCCCTGAGGCACAGGAAGGGAGAATAAGATGTTGGGGAGCCCATTCCACAGGATAATAGGACACAATTCCCCAAATTCCAAACCATACTACTTACTATCAATATTGTAAATTCCTACCTATTTAGGTGGGGGAAAAGTGTTGTACCTCAGTTTGGTTAGTTTTGCTGTGCCCTGATGAACAGTGAGGCTGAGGGTCTTGTCAGGTGAGAAGCAGTAGTGTGTACTGGTTACATGTAGGGCTCAGAGACCACACAGAATCTGTGTACATCTTAGTCTTGTGACTGGCTAGCCCTGCCCTCACTGCCTCACTCCCCTGATGGTTGAAGTCCAGCAACATGCGCTTCCCTAGTGGTCCAGTGGTTAAGACTCCATATTTTGCAGGTTTCATCCCTGGTCTGGGAATTAAGGATCCCGCATGGCCCAGGGTGCAGCCAAAAAAAAAAGAAAAAACATAAAGTCGGGCAACAGTATCTCCTCCTCCCAGGCTGTGGTGAGGAGGAAAAGACTAAGTGTAGGTTGAACATGCACAACAGTGTTAGGTAGTGAGGAGGTCAGGCATAAATATGAATGATTCTTATCATTATTATCATACTGAAATGGATCATTAGAAATTACAGGATCATTTTTATTATTCTGTGAGCTTATACTGATTGGCTTGAATTGACCTATGGTATTTATCATTAAAAAGTAGCTTATAAAACTGTAAGAAGAATTTTATATCATTGCTATTCTTAAAAATGCATAATTATACTGGCATAGTACAATTTCTGAGAAAAAAAAAATATAGACAGTTCTTATCCAGAAGAAATAGACCTTTAAGAATTTTAATGACTTTCTTTCCCTTCGTGCATTTTCTACCCAGTTTAATCGACAACAAAAGTGCTTGGTTTTGGAAGTGCAAAATATAGTAAGAATAAATATTCCTAGCCCTTCCCATAGGAAAGTGGGTCAGTGTCAAAATGGGGAATCCCTAAGCCATAGGAATTAGGCAACAGGTGGTCTCAGAACTAATTTTTGAATCTACCACATGACATTCCCAGTTGGGCAATGTCAAGGGAATTAGACATGACTAAAGGAATGGCAATCACGTCTCTCAAATAAAGCTTACATTCAGCAGCCCAATGACATCTGCACTTCCCAGGGTCTTAGTAAAGGTTTTGAGATGAATGCAGCTTCACAAGATGCTTCCTTCTGTACTCTCACAGTTAAAGCCCCTGGAGCTAAGAGCAAGCCATGGTTTTAACCTCCAGTTAGCCAACGAGTGAGCTCCAAGGGAAAGGAAAAAGTGAGGGTCTGCATGATATTGCCTAGCCCCACAGCAAACCGAGGGGAGAATGCTTAAACAGCAGGATTCAGGGGGAATGTTTAGTCACAGTTTCAATCAGACAAAGTCCCCAGGCACAATCAACATGTGAGAATGAAATAAACTTTAAAGTACCTTCCTGGGATGTCCCTGATGACCCCACTGGTTAAGAATCCATCTTCCAATGCAGAGGACGTGGGTCTAATCCGTGGTCAGGAAACTAAGATCCCACCTGCTGTGGGGGCAACTAAGCCTGCATGCCACAACTAGAGAAAAGCTGCAACGAAGAGCCCACATGTCACAATAAAGATCCCACATGCCACATCTGAGACCCAACACAGCCAAATAAATAAATAAATATTAAAAATAAAATTACAACCTCATCACTAGAAAACAGGAGAAGAGAAGAAAAGGAAAGGAAAAGAAAAAAGTACCTTCCTTATGCAACTAAAAATAATAAAAGAAAAAGAAAATAAACAAAAGCCTAGCATTTCAAAAAAATTCAAAATGGGATACACGCTCAAGCCAACTGAGGGATCTGAGTGTTAGTCTGAACACAGGAGGACTACCTCTAATCATGTCACCTTTTACCTAGGTTCTGGATGTACAGGTCTAGCTGAGCAACGTGTGAATGAAAGATAGAAAACTAGGCCTGGGCAAAGAGAAGTTTCATATTCAGAAGGTACTGAGGCACTGTTCAGAGCTAGCTGAGACCTGGCAACTCTTAAGACTTTGAACATGACGGATAAAAAGTGACTAAAAATAGTATCTGCTGATTCCCTTAGGGCCTCCTACAGCCCAGAAACAGAAAATGGGTGTGTCCACTTCAGAAGTTATAGAAGCTCTGAAAGAGAAGATACATGGCATAGCATTCATAACATATACATTTCCTTTCTGCTCCTTCAAATCCAAATGATCTCTATGAGCTCATCTTATTCAAGTCATCTCTTTTCCTTGGGGAAAACACAGGAGAGACTATACATATATTTGTTGAACTTTTAAAATATTGAAAAACTGATATCTTCTATCAGTTTGTTCATTATTCCTCACAACAGATCTGTGAGGCAGGTATCAATTTGCCATTTCCTTGCTGCTGCTGCTGCGTCACTCAGTCGTGGCTGACTCTATGCGACCCCAGAGACGGCAGCCCACCAGGCTCCCCGTCCCTGAGATTCTCCAGGCAAGAACACTGGAGTGGGTTGCCATTTCCTTCTCCAATGCATGAAAGTGAAAAGTGAAAGTGAAGTTGCTCAGTGACCCCATGGACTGCAGCCCACCAGGCTCCTCCATCCATGGGATTTTCCAGGCAAGAGTGCTGGAGTGGGTGCCATTGCCATTTCCTTGATGATCTAGTATATAGTCACACACATCTACTTAGAGGCATCTCTCCTCATTTTCCATGAGTTATTTTTTCCAATAAAGAGACAGTTTTTAGAAATAGGAACAAAAAGTTTCCTTTAAAGAAGATTATACAAATTAACTATTGTATGGTCCCAATGCCCTTTAAAGAATTCATAGTGTGTATGTGAGTGTGTGAGTGATAGTTGCTTAGTCATGTCTGACTCTTTGCAACCCCATGGACTGTAGTCTGCTGGCTCCGTTGTCCGTGGAATGCTCCAGGCAAGAAAACTGGAGTGGACTGCCATTTTCTTCTCCATCATATGTGTATAAAGAGAATGAAAGGACATATAGGTAGTTTTCGTTTCCTGCTTACTCCTGAATCTACATCACATTTCTTTATTAACTGTGAGTTATGGACTTCTCTGGTAGTCTAGTGCTTAAGAACCCACCTTGCAATGTGGGGAGAAACAAATATATATATTGTAATTGACTATATTTTTTAAAATTGAAAGTTAAAACTCAAATTCATAAAAGTGATTACCTATAAGATGACAGAGCAGCAGCTCAGGGTGGAAGATGACATATATTCTCATTAAAAATACAATACATAATTACTGACTCCAGGTACTAAAAAGGACAAGAAACAATGACCAACCCAGTAGTAACGAGCAACTCTACTTGATCACATTGAATTAGACACATTTCACACTAAAAGGAACTGGCATTCTTTGGAGAAAAGGCTGATTCCGGGACTAAGTGGGGATTGTAGCAGATGAGTCTGAACCGAACTCTCATACTAGAACACATGTCAAGGAGACAACAGCCACCCTAAAGAATCAAAAATGTTAATACCTGCAATGGATTAAACATCAAGTATATGACATCAGAGCATATGATGCCACTCTAAAAGAAAAAAAAAAACACCTCAATTTTCACCTTTGGAGGATCCCACAGACAAAACTCACCATCTTGAAAAGTAGAAATACAGCAAAAGAATTAAGCATTAATTCCTCTCTTCTGTGTCAACCAGACATCAGTGTAACCTCATAGTTGATGAAAGGAAGTTTGTCTTATAGAAGAATTCCAGATAATAAATGGAAAAGAAATTATAGAATTAAAATATTACCATTTGCAAGCATTAATGAAATATACATCGAGGTCATCATCTTAAGAGGCTAAGAAAACATGAGTTAAAAGGCAGATGGGAAATGTCATAATAGATGGATCAGACAACTCCTGGACCCAGTGATCAGTCTCAAGGACAGAGGAGGAAGGACAGAAATAAAGAGGCTCCTGATATAGGGCTATAGGAAGTACACCACTACATCTCAGGTACTCTTTCCACAAATCTGAATCTGAGCAAGCCTCTATATGTACAGTAATTACCAATTTAAATGAAATAGGATGAGCCAGAAGAATAGAATCAACAGCACAATAGAGACATAATCAGCATAATCCAGAATGCAGACTCCACAGGAAAAAGATCCAGCTTGATAAGTAAATAAATAGAGATTTTAAAAAGGACATTTGGATGAAAAGAGATCAAGATTTCAGACAAATTAAGCTTAAAACCACCATGAGCTGCTACCACATATCTATAAGAATAACAAAAAGGAGAAAGATGGAAAATACTAAATTGTCTAATGCATAGAAACTGTGATGAATATTATCTTCTAATTTTTACAATCATTATCTTCACATTTTTGTTAAATAAATACACTCTGTATATGCAAAAATGCCTGCCAAAGCATAGTTTTCACCTAACAACAACTAACAGGGGCTGACATAGTTCAACAAATGTCTTTCTTCTTCCTAAGTATAATGGCGAGGAGTGTGGGCTCCAGAGACAGACCACGTCCAAAGCATCATTCTACCACTTATAAAATGGTATGAATTTGAACACTTGTACTTCACCTCATAGTCACTCAAGTGCCTCATCTGCAAAATAGCAATTATACAGAACTGATCATAGAAGAAAGAAGTTCAAAGTAAAAAATATTGCTTTGTGTTTTGGTTTCTACAAGGATAAATGGTGAGGAATTACATAATTTTAAAAATTCAACTGCAAAAACCTTGGGATAGCTGGCTCTTTCTTTACTATAGGAGAATGAAAGAACCTCTCTGGGCCTCAGTTTTCTCCTTTAAGAACTGTCTTTACCTCATGGGTTGTTGCTTTGAGAATTAATTAATACATGCAAATATTTAGAACGGCATGAGGCACACAATATCAGCTCAATAAATGGTAGAATTTTCATAAGGACATGCAAGTTTTGATATTTTTCTGAAAAGTTTCCGTTTGTCTGCAATAAAGCTTGTCATTTGGACTCAATTCGAATATCACATCCTAAGAAAGAGCTTCACTGACAACTGTGTCTACAACAATCCCTGTCCTTGTAATTTCCTACTAATGGATTTTATTTTGTTGCAAGCATTTACTCCCATACAAATTAGTCCAGCTTACTGATTTGTTTCCCTGCTTACTGCCAGCTTTTACTAGAGTAAAAGCTCTAGGGATACTGACTTTTCTTATCCACTGTGTTGCATCCCCAGAAACTAGTTTCAGTGAATGTGATGGGTTGAAATGTCAACCCAAAAAGATATGTTGAAGTCTTAATTCCCAGTGCCCCTGAACATAACCTTACTTGGAACTATGGCTGCTGCAGATGTAGTTAGTTAAGATGAGGTCATACTGAAGTAGGGTGGTCCCTAAAGCAATGTGAGTGGTGTCCTTATAAGACAGCCACATGAAGACAGAACAGGGATAACACCAGATGATGATATGAGCAGAGGTTGGAGTTATACAGCGCCAAGCCAAGAAATGCAAAGATTGCCATCAGAAGCTAGGAAGAAGCTTAGACAGTTCCCCAACTGGTTTCAGAGGGTGCATGGCCCTTTTAACACATTGATTTCAGGCTTCTCCCCTCCAGAACTGTGAGACAATACATTTCTATTCTTTAACCTATCCAGCTGGTGGTACTTTGTCATGGCAGCCTTGGGAAACTACTGCAGTCCCTCCCATATAAAATGCTGAATAAGTATTACTGAAAAGTAAGAATTGTTCCCTTTTTTACCCTTGTTATTGTTGTTCAGTCGCTCCATCATGTCTGGCTCTTTGTGACCCCACGGACTGCAGCACACCAGGCTTCCCTGTCCTTCACTATCTCCAGAGTTTGCTCAAACTCATGTCCATTGAGTCGATGATGCCATCCAACCATTTTCATCCTCTGTCGCCTCTTTTTCCTCCTGACCTCAGTCTTTCCCAGCATCAGCGTCTTTTCCAATGAATCAGCTCTTTGCACCAGGTGGCCAGAGTATTGGAGCTTCAACTTCAGCATCAGCCTTTCCAATAAATATTCAGGGTTACTTTCCTTTAGGATTGACTGGTTTGATCTCTCTGCTGTCCAAGGGACTCTCAAGAGTCTTATCCAGCACCACAGTTTGAAAACATCAATTCTTCAGCACTCAGCCGTCTCACATCCATACATGACTATCAGAAAAACCATAGCTTTGAATATATGGACCTTTGTCGGACTTTTCTACCTACCAGGATCAAATGTAGATATTTAAATTTGAGTTGTAGGAGGGAGAAGCTGACACCATAATTATACATTAAAGGATTAAAAATTGTAAAACCACCTTCTTGCAAAGTCACAGCAGTGCTTTGCCAACTGGATGATATCCTGTGATATCACAGGAGAAATTATTCAACACATACACACCCTCCCAATCCACCTCCCTATTTTAGATATAGCAGACCCAAGGTGAGCCCAGAAATCGGCTGTTTCAACAGGCACCCCTGAACAGTTTTGATGAAGTTGTCTATGGACCACCCTTGGAAAAATCCTGACCTGCACATCTGACATTGCTGCTGCTGCTAAGTTGCTTCAGTCGTGTCCGAATCTGTGCGACCCCATAGACGGCAGCCCACCAGGCTCCCCCATCCCTGGGATTCTCCAGGCAAGAATACTGGAGTGGGTTGCCGTTTCCTTCTCCAATGCAAGAAAGTGAAAAGTCAAAGTGAAGTCACTCAGTCGTGTCCGACTCTTTGTGACCCCATGGACTCAGCCTACCAGGATCCTCCGTCCATGGGAGTTTCCAGGCAAGAGGACTGGAGTGGGGTGCCATTGCCTTCTCCGTTAGTGTACTAGTAATTTAACGTCTGCCATACAGAGGTCTCTCATAGCTGGTGTGTCTCAAATACACTGGTCCTCCCTCCCCACCTGCAAGCACAGACTGCTTTCCCACATGGGTTCACAATTAAGCTCCTTTGTTTTCTTCTTCTTTTTGACCATGCTGCCACGTGACTCATGAGATTTTAGTTCCCTGACCAGGCATTGAACGTAGGCCCTCAGCAGTGAAAGTGCAGAGTCCTCACCCTGGACTGCAAGGGGATTCCCTCCTTTGGACTTCATCCACAACATCAGCTCCTCATGACTTACCAGCAGACTACCTCTAGACTTCAACTAAAACTCTTTCCTGAGTTTCCCATCTGTCGGCTTCCCCCATCAGACTCCACAAACTAATGTCTCCTTAAAATAAATCTCTCTATATATACATCCTATTGGTTCTCTTTGAGAACTCTAATATAGGTATTAAAACTCAAGTATCTTTTCCATCCTAGTGTAACTTGTGCTTTCAACCAAAAAGATTTCCCAGCAATAGTCAGCTACTGACACATTCAGTGAAAATATAATACCTGGAAATTATAATAAAAAATGTTCCCATGACAATATCATCAAAAATATGAACTCCATGACAATAACATCAAAAAGTATGAACTACATAAAGACAATCTATATTATACATCTGTGTCCACAAATGTGCAAGGCCTAA
>SJYA01003373.1:233835-246441 GCA_006410615.1 Neotragus moschatus
GGCCTAAACTCTGAACACTATAAAACATTACTGAGAAAATTAAAACTGACCTAAATAAATCAAGGGATATGTCATCCTCCTGGGTCAGAGGTCTCAGTATTGTGAAAATGTCTATTCTTCCCAAACTGATCTATAGAGTCCTTGCAACCCCAATAAAAATAAAAAGCAACTTTGAAAACAAAAGGCTGGAGGATAAGCACTATCTTATTTCAAAACTCATAAATCAATAGTCATCAAGGCACTGTGGTATTGGGATGAAGGTAGGAATGTATATCAAAGGAATAAAATTAAAATTCTAGAAATAGATCCACTTATATATGGGCAACTGATTTTCAACAAAGCTACAAAGGCAATTCAGCAGAAAAAGGAGTCTTTTCAACAAATGGCACTGGGACAAGTAGATAGCCATATGTACCATAAACTGTGATCGATGGGGCTTCTCAGGTGGCACTAGTGGCGAAGAATCCACCTGCCAATACAGGAGATGCAAGAGACGCGGGATAGATCCTTGTGTAGGGAAGATTCCCTGAGGGAGAAATTGGCACCCCACTCCATATTCTTGCCTAGGAAATCCCATGAACAGAGGAGCCTGGAAGGCTATGATCCATTGGGGTCACAAAGAGAGGGACATGACTGAGCATCTGAGTGTGAACTTTGATCCATATAACGCACTACATACAAAAATTAACTCAAAAAGAATGACTGATATAAACATAAAAGCTAAAAATATTTTAAAACTCTAGAAAAATTACAGTAGAAAATTCTTGTGACCTTAGGTTTTGTAAAGATTTCTTATATATGACATCAAAAGCAAGTTCAAAACCATAAATGAACAAATTGATGCACTGCATTTCCACAAAATTAAAACTTATGTTCTTCTAAGAACACTGTTGAGAGAATAAAAAGACAAGCCATTGAGTGAATGAGAGAAAATATTTGTAATTCACAGATCTGCTATTCAGAATTAAAAATCTCACGGAGGTCAGTAAAAAACAGACACTTCAATAAATAAGTGCACAAAATATTTGAACAGATACTTCACCTAAGATACACACCTGCCAAACAAGCACATGAAAAGATGCTCATCATCATTAGTCATTAGGAAAATATAAATGAAAGCTATGAGAAATCACTACACCCCTCTGTGAAAGTCCAATCCAAAATTAAAAAGAATGACCATACCAAATACTGGCAAGGTTGTGGAGGATGGAACTCTCATATCTCATACACTGCTGGTGGCAATGAAAAATGCCCTGACTACTCAGGAAAAAAGTTTAGCAGTTTCTTACATATTTAATTTTACAACTACCATATGACCCAGCCATTGCTCTTATAAGTATTTACATAGAAAGAGAAAATATATGTCCTGGGAAAGAATGCTATACAAATGTTAATAGAAGGTTTATTTCCAAGAGCCCCAAAATGGAAACAACCTAAATATACATTAACAGGTGAATGGACAGAACAAATTGTTATATATCCAAATAATGAGATAGTTCCACATTATAGGAAAGGAAAGCTAATCTGTAGTGACAAAAGTCAGTGGAAGCCTATGAATGGGGTAGGTTGAAGTAGGGAGCGAGGCAGAGGAGAGCTTAGTGGGGCAGTTACCTAAGAGCACAAGGAAGCTTTTTGAGATGATAGATATGTTTATTATCTTGACTGTAGTATTAGATTCACAGGTACATACATATATCAAAACTTAGACCATATACTTTAAATATGCACAGTTTATTGCATGTTGACCAAACCTCAATAAAATATTTGAAATATATTTATATATTTATAGTTCTGATGCAATTAAATAAATCAGGTGAAAAATTCTTACAATTAGGCTCTTGTAGTATTAACAGATCCACATTATATCTTATCAAATTGGTCATGCTCCATATAACCAAAATAATCATGTGCAATAAAATATACCCAAATATTAGGGTAAACTAAATGTTCATTTCTTTCTGAAGTACAGAAATAAAAATATTACATCCCAGGGAAATCATAATGATATTTAACAGGAACTGGTTATTTCAGGGAATGTGCCTGAGTAGTAGTATGTTAGGACAAACTCTAAAGTGAAAGTGCTTGTTTTTAAATAATAAATTCTATGGCTGACATTTTAAACTAGCACTTGGAAATTGTATTTTAAAAAAAAAAAAAAACCGTCATTATAAAAAGGAAAAAAAAACCTATTTGCAGCAGAGAACAATCTACATTTCAATGTCAAATTATTAGAAAGTCCTAACTAGTGCATATTTGCATACCGATAAGAGTTGACTCATTGGAAAAGACTGTGATGCTGGGAGGGATAGGGGGCAGGAGGAGAAGGGGACGACAGAGGACGAGATGGCTGGATGGCATCATTGACTCGATGGGCCTGAGTCTGAGTGAACTCCCGGAGTTGGTGATGGACAGGGAGGCCTGGCGTGCTGCGATTCATGGGGTCGCAAAGAGTCGGACACGACTGAGCAACTGAACTGAACTGACTGACTGATGAGAGACACAGGGAATCACTGATTATTGTTATTTATAATGTATATTTATTTCTTTAACTCTATTTACTACAAATGAATGTTAAAGACCAACTGCCTTCCCAGTTGGACAATTGCTTTAACGCACAAAAAAGAAAAAAAGGCTTCTCTCAGATGGGCCTCAAAGGTGATTGAAAAGCATGTAGCAGCTGATGGAATGTATTCCCACTTTCCAACTCTTTCCCATGAGATCAAAGTAGCTACTTTTAGGCTAGTTTGTGAATCTTACAGAGATATCCCACAACATACTTTTATCATACCTATGAACTCATTTGAATCAGGCGTCATATCCAACTGAAGATGTGAAATGTTGGGGTCTCCGGAGGACCGCTGGCCTTTAACCTGCAGAAGTTTCATCAGCCACCAGGAAACTGATCTTCAGAAGCTGTCTCCTTCAGACACCTGATATGAGCAAGGCGATCGGCCTGAGGGCTGCACAGGGAGAGACACATCCAGCAATCACCACGGTTTACCGGTGTAACTGTGTGCTCCGCACCGTGCTAGGCGCTGGGTTATGACAATGACATTGAAACCACTGGGTAGTGATCATAACAACCAGATGTTACAACGAGTTTCCCACCACGGACTTTTTCTTCTCCTTTTCTCATCCATCCCTTAACAACAAAGTGGAAGGAAACGGAATAAAAAGTGGCCAGAATTCAAAAAGACGTCCATGATCCCACAATAACCAGAGGGCCATCGGCTTACTCATGCGTTATCACTGAACGTTCTCAGCGATCCTGTGGGGAAAACATTCTTATTCCCATGTTACAGAGGGGAAAGCTGAGGCTCAGAGAGAGTCGCTACCTGTCTCACCTCCCGCGCTCCTGCATTTAGGAGGAAAGTGGCTCCAGGACACCCCTGGAGCACGACACCGCACTCACTGGGGCCGGGCGGGACCCCAGTGTTTTACCTACGAGACAGCCGGGCACCGAGACCCAAAGCGGGAAAGCGGCCACTTGAGTGTGGATCCCTTTGTTTCCCCATACCCCAGGGCGGTCCAGCGCCCACCACAGGAACTCACTCTCCCAACTCAGTTCCAAACACCTGAAGGCGAAACCTGCTCTCCTCGCCAGGCGCTTCTGTCTCCATTAAAAAGTCGTCAAGGTCGCCTTATGACGTCACGTTTCTATGGTAACCGCCAGGCGCAGGGAGATCCTCCACCACCTTAAATACCAACACCCTCCCACCCTCCTGCACCCCCTTATCTTTAGCTTAAAGTAAAATACCTCAGCTCTTCAGGCTGCAACCGAGAAAACATACTCATTAGAGCCACTAGACTGGGACCCCAGCAACTAGCAAAAATCTGTCCAGTTTGGAGGGACAAAATATGTGCTGTGGTTAGAAATTGCGTTTGCTTTAAAGAGACTGTTGCGGTTGTCCGTCTAGTTATGGTTTTTCCAGGGGTCATGTATGGATGTGAGAGCTGGACTATAAAAAAATACTGAGCGCCGAAGAATTGATGCTTTTGAGCTGTGGTATTGGAGAAGACTCTTGAGAGTCCCTTGGACTGCAAGGAGATCCAAACAGTCCATCTTAAAGGAGATCAGTCCTGAATATTCTTTGGAAGGACTGATGTTGAAGTTGAAACTGCAATTCTTTGGCCACCTGATGCGAACTGACTCATTGGAAAAGACCCTGATGCTGGGAAAGACTGGAGGCGGAAGGAGAAGGGGACGACAGAGGATGAGATGGTTGGATGGCATCTCCGACTCAATGGACATGAGTTTGAGCAAGTTCCGGGAGATGGTGTTGGACAGGGAGGCCTGGCGTGCTGCGGTCCATGAAATCACAAAGAGTCGGATAAGACTGAGCGACTTAACTGAACTGAACTAAAGAGGCGGTAGGGGATTCCCTGGTGGCTCAGACGGTAAAGAGTCAGCCCTCAATGCTAGAGACCTGGGTTCCATCCCTAGGTTGGGAAGATCCCCCGGAGAAGGAAATGGCAACCCACTCCAGTATTCTTGCCTGGGAAATCCTACAGACAGAGGAACCTGGCAGGCTACAGTCCATGGGGTCGCAAAGAATCGGAAAAGACTGAGCGACTTCAATTTCAGTTTCTTAAAGAGACAGTACAGGGCTTCCCAGGTGGTACAAGAATCTGCCTGCAGTGTAGGGGAGGGGTGGAGGGTCTCGATTCCTGTGTCAGGAAGATCCCCTGGAGATGGAAATCTACCCCAGTATTCTAGTTCTAGCATGGGAAATCCGTGGACAAAGGAGCCTTTGGACAAATCCATGGACAAAGACAGGCCCCAGACAATGGGGTCGCCAAGAGTCGGATACGACTTAGTGACTAAACCATCACCAGGAACATATTATCAGAACATAGAGACCCAGGGAAATACCCTAGGGATCTGGGAGATGAGTTACCCTCCCTTTGAGGGTGAACCTGTACTATCACAGTCCATGCTAAGCAGTTAGCCATCTGCAAAGAAATAAACTGTCTCTGGTCATGTGACTGAATGATGTAGATACATACAGAAAAATGTCAATGAGGAAATCTCAGAGCGATTTCAGGCAAGCAAACCTGGAACATTTAATAGGCAGAAAACTAAGTCATTTAAACCATACATTGGTTTTTCTTGGGGAATTTTTATCCTCCATTCCTGATATTTTCTTTCCCCATAGAGGAACAGGCCGGACCAAACCCACGTGACCTCTCCATACATTCACTCCTCTACCTAGAGATTCATTTCCTTGATTAGTGAGGTTGCATGAACAAACAACAGTGGAGGCCCTCTCCCATCAAAGCTCTTGAAGCAAGCTGCCCTTATAGAGCACATGTTTGCTCTGCCCTCAGGAGTGGCTGCTAAGTCACTTCAGTCGTGTCCGACTCTGTGTGACCCCATAGACGGCAGCCCACCAGGCTCCCTGGAATTCTCCAGGCAAGAACACTGGAGTGGGTTGCCATGTCCTTCTCCAATGCATGAAAGTGAAAAGTGAAAGTGAAGTTGCTCAGCCGAGTCTGACTCTTAGCAACCCCATGGACTGCAGCCCACCAGGCTCCTCCATCCATGGGATTTTCCAGGCAAGAGTACTGGAGTGGGGTGCCATCGCCTTCTCCATCTACAAACAAATCCACAGCTCTTCTCCTCTTTTCTGTCTCACTGATTCCCAAACTATTCCTACGATTTTGCTCCAAAGTGGTTGAGTTTTTAAGAGGCCCTGAAAATACACTCTTTCATGTCTTGACTCTAAATCAATTAGGAAATATGAAAAATAAGAAAAATACATCAACTTTGTTCCTTATAAAGCTGATAGTGTAGAATGTGCCTTAGATTTCATGTGAGGCAAGTGGGCTTCATACCCATGAACCCCAGAACTGCACAGATTTATCTACCCTGCACTGATGTACCAGGACACTCCTAAAGGACCAGGACTGCAATGCATGTCTCTCTGCGTTCTAGTGAAGGCATCCTATGTGTACTCAAGAAGAGTGGCTTCCTTGCAAGTCTATCCTTGTAGCAGGAGAAAGTGTTTCAGGACACCTTCTTTGAGAAACTCTTCTCAAAATGGGTAAACACTGCTTGTTCTGCCTGTGTACTCACAAAGCCATCTTCTGAGGATACGGCTTTCTATGCATCTCAGGGAGCAGTTTGCAGCAATACCCTCTTCTTCCTTTCACAGACAGCAAAGACTTGTCTGGGCAACGGGGTTGAAAAAAATTTCTAAAATTCCAAGAGTATGATGAAAATCACACATCATGAAAATTTATCCTGGGAATCCAAAAAAGGAATTGAGGAAATGTTCAAAACCTATCCCCACATATAAACCCACACACAGACTATAGCCAAAATTATGAAATCCTACCAAACCTTCAAAGATCAGCAAATCCCTGTCTTATCCAATGGTTACAAACTGGAGAAAAAGAGAAATCACCAAAACCATATGGTTCAGATACCCATTTCTGTTTGACAAACACCACCAAAACAATAGCCATATTTTAATCTCTCAGGATACTGTGGGTGGTTTTCTGCTCCATGTGAACTGGAGTCTCACCTGAGGCTGTTGTCAGCTGGAGGCTCCACTAGGCTAGTTCATCCAAGAAAGCTCATTCATGTGGATGAGCATTGGTGCTGGCTTCTGCTAGGGATTCAGCTGGTGCTGTTGACAAGAGCATCTTGGTTCTCCTCCTGATCACTCCATTTGTAGGGTTACTGGATGATACTTAAACCATTTAAATTTGAATTTGAAATAAACAACAAATATTTTTAGTGTAGATTTTTTTGCATGAAATATTTCTTTGTTCATCTGAAGTTCAAGTACAACTGGGCATCCTGTGTGTTTACTTGCTAAATCTGGCAACCCTAGCAAAGGCGCGTGTGAATCTATAAGTTTAAGGACACACCTTCTGAGGTGACTCTTCCACTGGGACTTGCTGGGGAAAATGAAGAGATCCTATATGGGAGTAAAGACAAAAGCTGCTAATGACTGATGCTGGTAGAATGAAGGGGAAATGGACAATGCCACACACTATTGATGCCAAATGGGCGTAAGCATTTCTTAAGGTCCATGTCATTATGCCTGAATAAGTTGAATGGCTTTTGATACAGAAGCCCTATTTCCACCAACAAGGGAAATTAATATGAGGGTTTAGAAAAAGAGCCCCAAGGTGATTCTGACCTGCAGTCTGGGTAAGGGACTCTGACTGAAGGGGCAGGTCAGGACCACATAAGTCCTCTAATCAACAAAGGAAAGAGCTACTATTTATGAGGCAGATTGTTTAAAGGGGCCCAAATCTAGGTTCTTCATGTTAGTGACTGGATTTCATATCACAACATCCCCACTAGTGAGGTGTTATTATCATCTCTTCGTGGATGTGTGTGACTCCAAAGCATGTGCTCTTGAGCACAGAGAAAAATGGACAAGAAGTTGCTCCCCATGCAAACTGCCAGAGCCGGGATTGGGACCTGGCAGCCTGGGCACCTTTGGTTGCTGGTGGCAGAGCTTTAGCAAAGGTATCAGGACATGTACTTCTGAATTGGTTTATCTTTGCTCTCCCTGTGTTTACCCTCCCTGCAGCAGGAAACCAGGCCTTGGGCTACTGCTCCCTGCTGCACAGGAGATTTATAACAGAGCGGGAAGCAGAAGTTGTCTGAAGCCAGTGTTTCTTCTGTCCTTTGTGAAAACTTATGGAAATGACTGGGCTTCCCTGGTGGCTCAGCCAGTAATGAATCCAACTGCAATACAAGAGACACAGGAGAGGCAGGTTTGATCCCTGGGTCAGGAAGATCCACTGGAGGAGGCCATGGCAACCCACTCCAGTATTCTTGCTTGGATAATCCCTTCGATAGAGGAGCCTGGCAGGCTACCTAGTTGGGAGAACAGACATCTCAGGTAACAGAGAAGGAAGTGAGATTTCTCCCAGAGAGGGATGAGGTTGGAGGTCTACAGGTCCCTCCAAGTGTAGGGACTTGAGCATGGCTCCATATCAGTGCTTGGAGTGGTTCCATGGATGGTCCATCGAGGCCTGGTATCTGATCATGACATTTTTTGAATGTGGATCATGGGATGGATGTAGGAGGAATGGGATTCCAGCTTTTGCCTTAATCACAATATACCATGCATTCTCAACAGATGACACCATGCCCAAGGGATCAAAGATGGGTTCTTGAGGGTCAGATTTCCTAGATATTGCAATGGCTTGTGAGGGGATTCCTTGGAAGTCCAGTGGTTAGGTCTTTGCACTCTTACAGCTGAGGGCCTGGGTTCCAACCGTAGTCAGGGAACTAAAATCCCACAAACCGTGTGGTGCAGACCATAAAACAAAACAAAACCCACAATGGTCTGTGAACCTCCAAAGGACCACAGCCACAGTACACAAACAGATCAACTACATCTGGAGTATTAAAAATTTCACATTCTGCTGGGGAGTCGGGTTAGGGGTGATTAGGCAAAAAAAAACCTCCTGATAATGACAGAAAATTGACAAACACTGCATGTACACAGTGACCCCTTATGTAGGTGATAGGCCACCAGGAGTTAAGGACAGGTCATTTTTTTTTCACTTTATTTTTTTGGAGGCTTATTACTATACAACTTGTATTGGTTTTGTCATACATTGACATGAATCCACCACGGGTATACACGTGTTCCCCATCCAGAAACCCCCTCTCACTTCCCTCCCCATCCCATCCCTCTGAGTCATCCCAGTGTACCAGCCCCGAGCACCTTGTATCATGCATCGAACCTGGACTGGTGATCCGTTTCACATATGATAATATACATGTTTCAATGCCATTCTCCCAAACCATCCCACTCTCGCCCTCTCCCACAGAGTCCAAAAGACTGTTCTATACATCTGTGTCTCTTTTGCTGTCTTGAATACAGGGTTATCAAAGGACAGGTCATTTAAAATTCCCCATAGGACAACTGCTCTTGGTGATGGTGATGATGATGGTAATGATGATTGATGGTGATGAAAGCAATGAAATCCTACCCCTAGGGTCAAGAGAATTGAGTATGGGGATTATGTGAATTAAACAGGTGTTTCCCCTATGAAACATGATATGGAGGGTAAAGAAAATTAATATTTATAAAATTAATGTAGACAAGTGATACTCTAATTGTATTTCCTTTAAACTTAACACTTATTCAGTTACCTGTTTAATCCTATACTTTAGATAAGGGTAAATAGTTAGGAGAGGTGAAGTAAACCAGGGAAACTGCTTTGAATGCCTGCCCAGTACTTAAACTTGAAATAACCCTAAAACTTTTCCCATTATATCCTGAAGCTGCCAGGGCTCTAAATGCTCTAATCTCGCTGAACACTGGCATTCAGTGCTGCCCAAATTATTGCTTGATTGGACATGCTGCTGCTGCTGCTGCTGCTAAGTCGCTTCAGTCGTGTTCGACTCTGTGTGACCCCATGGACTGCAGCCTACCAGGCTCCCCCATCCCTGGGATTCTCCAGGCAAGAGTACTGGAATGGGGTGCCATCGCCTTCTCCGGGTTGGACATGAGTTTGAGTGAACTCCGGGAGTTGGTGATGGACAGGGAGGCCTGGCGTGCTGTGATTCACAGGGTCGCAAAGAGTCAGACACGACTGAGCAACTGAACTGATACTGCTTTTTAATTGAAGTCTAGTTGATTTACAATGTGTTAATTTCTAGTATAGAGCTAAGTGATTCAGTTATACATATATATACATACATCCTTTTTAATATTCTTTTTCATTATGATTTACCATAAGATATTGAATATAGTTCCCTGTGTTATACAGTAAGACCTTGTTGTATAGATGTTAGTGTGTATCTGCTAATTCCCAACTCCTAATTTGTCCCTCCCTGCTCCCCTTTCCCCCATTGGTAACCGTAAGAGTGTTTTCTATGTCTGTGAGTCTGTATCTGTTTTGTAAATAAGTTCACTTGTATATTTTAGATTCCACATATAAGTGATAGCATATAATATTTGCCTTTCTCTTTCTGACTTACTTTGCTTAGTATGATAATCTCTAGGTTCATCTATGCTGCTGCAAATGGCATTCATTTTATTCCTTTTTATGGCCAAATCATATTCCTATATATAGATAGGAATATTATATGTATCCTCTTTATCCATTCATCTGCTGATGGACATTTAGGTTGCTTCCAAGTCTTGGCTACTGTAAAAAGTGCTGCTATGAATATTGGGGTGCGTGTATCTTTTCAAATTAGAGGTTTTTTCAGATATATGCCCAGGAGTGGAGTTGCTGAATAATATGGCAACTCTATTATTAGTTTTTTAAAGAGATTCCAATATTTCAACAAATTTGGAAAACTCCGCAGTGGCCACAGGACTGGAAAATGTCAGTTTTCATTCCAATTCCAAAGAAAGGCAATGCCAAAGAATGTTCAAACTATGGCACAACTTCACTCATTTCACATGCTAGCAAGATAATGCTCAAAATACTTCAAGCTAGGTTTCAACACACCCCACTCCAGTACTCTTGCCTGGAAAATCGCATGGATGGAGGAGACTGGTGGGCCGCAGTCCATGGGGTTGCTGAGGGTCGGACACAGCTGAGTGACTTCACTTTGACTTTTCACTTTCATGGATTGGAGAAGGAAATGGCAACCCACTCCAGTGTTCTTGCCTGGAGAATCTCAGGGACAGGGGAGCCTGGTGGGCTGCCATCTATGGGGTCGCACAGAGTTGGACATGACTGAAGTGACTTAGCAGCAGCAGCAGCAGCGTCAGGCTCCATCAGTATGTGAACCAAGAACTTCCAGATGTACAAGCTGGATTTAGAAAAAGCAGATGAATCAGAGATCAAATTGGTAATATCCACTGGATCATAGAAATAGCAAGGGAATTCCCCCACCACCACCCACCCCACACACACAAAAACCCACATCTGCTTCATTGACCATGCTAAAGCCTTTGACTACGTGGCTCACAACAAAATGTAGAAAATTCTTAGAGATGGGAGTACCAGACCCCCTTATCCATCTCCTGAGAAACCTGTGTGCAGGAAAAGAAGCAATAGAACCAGATATGGAATAACAGACTGTTTCCAAGTTGGGAAAGGAGTAGGAAAAGGCTGATGTTGTCACCCTGCTTATCTCACTTCTATGCAGAATGCATCATATGAGATGCCAGGGCTGGATGAAGCTCAAGCTGGGATGAAGATTGCTGTGAGAAATATCAACAGCCTCAGATATGCAGATAATACCACTCTAATGGCAGAAATTGATAAGGAAGTAAAGAGCCTCTTGATGAAGGAGAAAGAGGAGAATGAAAAGCTGGTTTAAAACTCAACATTCAAAAACCGAAGATGGGGACTGGTCCCATCACTTCACGGCAAAGAGATGGGGAAACAATGGAAACAGTGACAGACTTTATCAAAATCACTACAGATGGTGACAGCAGCCAAGGAGATGCTTGCTCCTTGGAAGAAAAGCTATGACAAACTTAGACGGTATATTAAAGAGCAGAGACATCACTTTGTTGACAAAGGTCCATATCATCGAAGCCATACTTTTTTCACTAGTCATGTACCGATGTGTGAGAGTTGGACTGTGAAGTGGAAAACCACAGCAAAATATAATGTTGACTGACGGAGTTTTCAATAAATTAGCTATAGTAGATACCTATGTACATTTCAATATAGATATAATGCGTAAGGCAAATATAGCATAAAGGGGGGTGGTAACAAGACATATTAAGATGAGGTTTCTACATATCAATTGAAGTGGTAACATACTGATTCTGAATAGACTGTGAAAAGTTAAGTAGTAGTTTATAATCCACAGAGCAACCACAAAAATGTTATACAAAGAGAGATATTCAAAATCAGAGTAAAAAAAATTAAAATGAGATACTCAAAGGCATTCAAATAACGCAGAGGAAACAAGAAAGGGGAAACAGGGTAATGAAAAACAGAGAGGACCAACAAAACATGAAACATAAGGTGGCAGATCTAAATCAAAACATACTAATTAATTGTCAATGGCCTAACTACACAACTAAATGAACAAGACTGTTAGAATGGACTTAAAAAACAACAATGTGAAACACAAATAATGCTCCAACTATACATTGTCTACAAGAAACTCACTCCAAATATAATGACATAGGTAGCTTAAGAGTAAAAGGATGAATAAAAACATACCATGCAAACACCGATCAGAAGAAAGCAGGAGAATCTGTAGATTATATTATCAGACAATATCAACTTGAAAACATAGTTACCAGGGATAAAGAGGATCAGTCAATTCACCAGGAAGATACAATAATTACCTGCTGCTGCTGCTAAGTTGCTTCAGTCATGTCCGACTCTGTGCGACCTCATAGATGGCAGCCCACGAGGCTCCACCGTCCCTGGGATTCTCCAGGCAAGAACACTGGAGTGGGCTGCCATTTCCTTCTCCAATGCATGAAAGTGAACAGTGAAAGTGAAGTCACTCAGTCGTGTCCGACTCTTAGCGACCCCATGGACTGCGGCCCACCAGTCCCTCCATCCATGGTTATAAACATATATTATAGGTAACAACAGTCTTAAAATACATGAAGCAAAACTGAAGGAACTGAAAGGGGAATAGACAAATCCACAATTATAATTGGGATCTTCAATATTCCTCTCTCACTAATAGATAGA
>SJYA01003373.1:246625-260549 GCA_006410615.1 Neotragus moschatus
CTAATAGATAGAATTAGTAGGTAAAAAATCAGCAAAGTTATAGATGAACTGAACACCACCATCAACCAACTAGATTTAATTGACATTTATAGAGTGGTCCACCCCAAAACAGCAGAATGCACATTCTTTTCAAATGTACACAGAACACTCAGCAAGACAGACTATATCCTGAGTCAAGAACCAAATCTTAATAAATTAAAAAAACTGAAAGCAAACAAATTGTGTTATCTGGCAATAATGGAATAAAACTCTAGAAATCAATAATAGAAAGATAACATGAAATCTCCAAGAACTGGGAAACTGAACAATACATATTTAATTCACGGGTCAAAGAGGAAGTCTCAAGGGAAATGAAAAATACATAGAACATTATTAAAGTAAAAATAAAAGTAAAAATCTAGAGCTATAAAAATTGGGGAGTCAGAAAACACATAGGTCATTTTCAGGTTAACTACAAAAAGGCACAGGAGATTTTTTTTGGCATAATGGAACTCTTGCATATCCTGATTGTGTAGTGGTTATATAAGTGTATGTACCTTTCAAGGCATACAGAACTGGACACTAAAAGGAGTGAATTTTATTTTCTCTAAATTATACCTTAATGAAAACAATTTAAAAGCAGGCATCTTGTTAAGTGAAGAATGTGAGTAGCAGATCGGTGTTATTCTGTGATTCCAATTTCATATCTAACAAATTAGTAAATCAGTTGATGAGTAGACCAATGTATCTATTTATGTATGTGTATTTCAATATACATAGAAAATTGTATGCCAAGTGCCAATCAAACAGTAGCAGCGGTTACCTTTGGAGAGTATGGAATGCAAAGGATTTCGCTTTGTCTGGCTGTGAGGCATGTTAAACCACACATAAATTATTTATATTGATAATCCATCATGAAACACTATATATGGAAGATATTCTGATAAACAGTGAGAGTACTGAGGAGCGTAAAAGTAATATTCAAAATATACTTAAAACACATTTGCCTAACTCTTTGATCCACTGAAGTTAATGTGGGAATGATAATTAGCTCCATATGGTTTATAATCCAAAAAGGCAAAAAATAAAATCAAGTTCGGTGACTACAGCTAAAACTTTAAATAAATGCAATCTGTGTTCCTTTAGAATTATAGTTCATTTCAACCTTGAATATTCATTGGAAGGACTGATGCTGAAGCTGAAGTTCCAATACTTTGGCCACTTGATGGAGAAGAGTGGCTCATTAGAAAAGACCCTGATGCTGGGAATGATTGAAGGCAGGAGGAGAAGGGGATGACGGAGGACAAGATGGCTGGATGGCATCACCAACTCAAAGAACATGAGTGTGAGCATGCACCCTGACAAGGTGAAGGACAGGGAAGCCTGGTGTGCTGCAGACCATGGGGTTTCAAAGAGTGGAACATGACTGAGCAACTGAACCACAACAAATGAAAATAAGGTCTTGTGTAGAGATATTTCATTGGATGAAATGCAGCACAAGAAACCCTGTCACAAAAGCTGACAAAGTTATATGTGCTCGCAATAGTTCCTGGACTATCTCAATCCATCTATTCTTCCCTGTTTGGGAAATAGCTTTCTTGCCACCCTTCTGGGCAAAGATAGACTTAGAGGAATGCTCAGTTAAGAAGGACAGACCTTTACAGTATCTTGAAATGAAAAAGTAAGGCAATGGAAATCTATAGGGTCTGTTTATATATGCTGTATGTAAATAAGGCCTTGCATACAAGCTACGTCTAATTTTACGCAATGCAAATAAAACTTGTCAAAACGTTCTAGGGAGTTATATGTGCTCGCAGTTGTTACTGTGCTATCTCTATTCATCTATCCTTGTCTGTGTTAGACGTGGCTTTCTCGCCAGCCTTCTGGGCAAAGATAGACAGAGAGGAATGCTCAGCCAGGAAGGACAGAAATTTAGAGAATCTAGGATAGAAAGAGAAAGGCAGTGGCAAGTGTATTTTCCATATTTATATATATGCAAATTAAGCCTTGTGCAGATGCAACATCTGACTGGATGGAATGAAGTACAGGAAACCAAGTCACAAAACCCTAGGGAGTTATCTGTGTTTGTGATATCTACTGTACTATCTCTATGTGTTCATCATAGTCGGTTTTCAAAGTGACTTGCTATGCTCTCCTCGAGAGTATCTTCCCAACCTAGGAATCAAACCCAGGTCTCACCCACTGCAGATGGATTCTTTACCATCTGAACCACCAGGGAAGTTCAACGTCGCCTCAGACAACAATTTTGCCTTGCTTTTCTTTTTCTTTGGTATGTTTTGGTTACTGTCTACTGTACAATGTTATGAACCTCCATCCATAGTTCTTTAGGCACTCTGTATCAGATAATCCCTTCAATCTATTTCCACTGTGTAATCGTAAGGGATTAGATTTAGGTCATAACTGAATGGCCTAGTATTTTCCCTACTTTCTTCAATTTAAGTCTGAATTTTGCAATAAGGAGCTAGCTCAGATGGTAAAGAATCTGCCTGCAATGTGGGAGACCCAGGTTTGATCCCTGGGTCACAAAGATCCCCTAGGGAAGGGAAACTACCCTCTCCAGTATTCTTGCCTGGAAAATTCCATAGACAGAGGAACCAGGGGGGCTACAGTCCAGGGGTCACCAAGAGTCGGAGACAACTGAGCAACTAACATCTGATTGAATGAAATGTAATGCAGGAAACCCTGTCAATAACCTAATGTAGTTATATGTGATTGAGTAGTTCTACCTGGCAAGATCCAAATGAAAGGTATGGAATAAGCAGACTATCTAAAAGCTTCTGTAGCCTTCACCTAGCCCTAGAGAGCACTTTGCAGGGGCCATCTACAGCACCTAAGTTGAAAAAAATTCAGTTTCAGGCCTTTGAGAGTCTGACTTCTGTAAACCAGGTCCATAATGCCAGAGGAAGGATGCAGGCCATGTTTGGGCCGTTTGTGAACCAACCGAGTATTTAAAAGCCTGGCTAAGCAGCCCTGGCTTGAACAGTAACTCTCCAACCTAGGGAAGGAGCTCCTGGAAAATGGGACCAGTCTGGCAAGCCACTGCCTCCAATTCTGAACAAAAACCTCAGTGAATTGCAATAAAAAGAAAAATGGCAAAAACCAGTCTCCAAATACAAAACACAAACAGAAGTAAACATATTTATAAAAAAGTAAAATATCCTTAAAAGTCAATCAAGATAAATGTTTTTTTCTTGACAATGCTTTAATCCCAGAAAAACAGCCTTAAATGTATAATTGGTGAATAAATATGAGAGCTGTTGCCTGGGGGGAAAAGATTACACATCTGAGTAACCTCCTTAGTGAGAAAAAAGGAATAATACAGAAAGTATTATTCTGTACAAAGGATATTACTTTCAAACCTTTGTGATGATACATTTAAAATTTTAAAGAAATAATTAATTTATTTTAATTGGACAATTTTGATAAAATGTGCGGATATGTAGAAAGTATAAATCACAGAAATTAAACCTTGTCCTCTCCCCACAAAAAGACCTACTTCATATTCTTGCCTGGAGAATCCCCATGGACAGAGGAGCCTGGCGGGCTACACTCCACAGGGTCACAAAGAGTTGGACACAACTGAAGAGACTTGGCACAGACACAAACACTTTTGTTGTTGTTAATGAAGTAGTGTCAGATAATGAAGAAAATTACATTTTTATTTAAAGGAAATAGAATATGAAAGGGGCTTCCCAGGTGGCACTAGTGGTAAAAAACCTGCCTGCTGATGCAGGAAACATAAGAGACATGGGTTCAGTCCCTGGGTCGGGAAGATCCCCTGGAGGAGGGCATGGCAACTCACTCCAGTATTCTTGCCTGGAGAATCCTATGGACAGAGGAGCCCGGTGGACTATGGTCCATTAGGGCTGCAAAGAGTTGGACACAACTGAAACAACTTAGCATAGCATAATATGAAAAGAGCACACCAAAAAGAGTTTTGAGTGGTCACATTTATAAATAAGGATATACAAATTCTGTATAAATGATTAGCAATTATATCTGGTAGGGGAAAAGAGGAACCAAACAGACAAAATATTTCAAATTGAGTAAAATACAAATGATTCACTTTACAGTGTTAAAGGAAAAAAAAGTTAATCTCCTTTGCTAACATGATGTTTGTTTCATGGTCAGNTTAGAAATTATATCTGTTATAGGAAAAGAGGAACCAAACAGACAAAATATTTCAAATTGAGTAAAATACAAATGATTCACTTTACAGTGTTAAAGGAAAAAAAAGTTAATCTCCTTTGCTAACATGATGTTTGTTTCATGGTCAGATACTAAAATTACCATCTTTAGAGACCAGATGCACAAAAATTGACTTTCTCATCAGGAATAACTTATCATTATCTGACATATTAGAAAAACATTAGAAATATTAGAAAAATCTTATTAAAGGACTTGAAAAAAATGATTTTACTGCAAAGACCTATACAAACTATTGCAAAATCAGCAACAAGTAAATCCACCTGGCAGGGTGGGATGCCACGTGATTGACCTACACATCAAAATAAATTTGGGGAAATGAAGGCACTTTTCAGAGCTGTGTGTCAGGGAAAGAACTATGGATATTTTCTGGAAAAAAAAAATCACTAAGTCACTTTGTATCATGCTAATTCTTGTTGCACCAATATTTGTCACTATGCCGTACAGACGTTTTTACTGAAGTTGTTGTAGCACATTGGTCTCATCCATATTGTGTTAGAATGCATTTTGATATATCGGATCCATTCGGATAGTTTTATGTTTTGGCTGTTTTGCACTTGTAAATTCAGGAAATAAACAGAAGCATTAATAAAATAACATTTAAATGCCCGATAATTCAGCTGAGAGTGCAGGGGTGACTCAGACAGGTGAATCTGGTGAATAGAGAGACAAATCTGGCTTGATGTTAAAGACTGAAGGGGCTTATAAGTACATCTGACTTAACCTGATGGGCAAATGAGGAAAAATCATGCTCTGATGCTGTTTTTGGAAAAGGCTAAATAAGGGAAGTGAAGTTACTCAGTCATGTACCACTCTCTGTGATCCCATTCACTGTAGCCTACCAGGCTCCTCTGTCCATGGAATTTTCCAGCCAAGAGTACTGGAGAGGGTTGCCATTTCCTTCTCCAGGGGATCTTCCCGACTCAGAGATCCAACCCAGGTTTCCTGCATTGCAGGCAGACGCTTTACCCTCAGGCACCAGCTGCAATTACAGTAAATAACATATTGCAAGTGTGAATCAGGGAGAAACAGTGTTAACAGAATAAAAATACCATCAACTTCTTTTGAATTCATTTAAATAAATAACAGCAACAAAATGCCCAGAAAGAGGCAAACCAAAATTTTCAAAAAATAATATCTTTGTCAAGTCTCCAAGATTCTGAAATTACTATTATATTTCATTCCGATTTATTTGTTTTTGTTCTTTTCTGGCCTATAATCTTTCATTTTTAAAAACATAAGCCTTAATGATCTGCAATTATGTGTCATTCTGAGAATGAGAGCATCCAATGAGAGCAGTTCATGTCCCAGTCTCCACTAGCTCAGCCAGTGAAGGACCTGCCTCTTGATTATATTAGTATAATGGTATTAATTATATTAATAGGTGATAATAGATCAAGAGAAATATGACTCTCCCTCACCGTCTTTTTCATCAAGCTATCTGAATATTAAAGTTATTTTATTTTTTTCATCACCCAGCATGTATGCCTGACAAAATAAAACCCAAAATATTAACTCAACAGGATGAAAACCTCATCCAAAGACAGAGACCAGTAAGATGGGCTTGGCCCTGATTCCTAACCTATCATCGGCCTCCTCCTTTTTGATCATGACCAGTCACCCCTGAATAAGAAGAGGATGAAATGAGTTTTGGGTGGAGGGGAAGGAAGCTTGAAAAAGTGGACATTTATGCTTTCCTCTTAATAAGAAGGACTTTAAAAGCAAATCTAGGATTATTGGTGAGCACGAGGAGAGCATGAAGCTCTATAATCCCCTCTAGCAGGTTGTCAATCCAGCCCTTGCCATGCTGCCTAGCGTCCCTCTAGGGGTTGTGACTCGGCCAGTCCTGCAGCTCACCACCTCTGCTGGTGCCCTAGAATTCTTCTGAAATCTGGAAGCCTGTCTATGATGTAACTAAGTCTTCCTTAAAAATGTTCCTTACAGAGTTAAGTGTGAAAAATGTCAGCTCTTGGGAACTGGAGTTAGGTGGGGACCATATATCTTTTGGAAGACATGATGTTTGACCAGCTATTTTGTCATACACCACTGGGAATTTTGTTGTAAGAAATCATAACACTCATAGTTATTGCTCTTGCTAAAATAATTCAACTGGCATAGTGAATTCTATCCCATTTTAGGAACACAATGTCTTTTCCCAGATGGGATCTTCACAGAGAGGTAAAGGGCATTACCCAAGGTCACATAGCTACTGGATAAGAACCAACACCAGGACCCAGGTGATCTCCCAAATCTCACTCTAGTGTCTGGTCTATCAGACATGGTATTAGCCTTTGAGTGTTTGGACCTATCAGAAGCTTATAGAAACTGTTTCTCTGCATTAATCTGCTTGACAGGAAATAATTGAAAAGAAAAGCTATTTGTTCAGTTGCTAAGTCATTCCCCACTCTTTGTGACCCTATGGACTGCAGCATGCCAGGTTCCTCTGTCTTCCACTATTTCTTGGAGTTTGCTCAAACTCATGTCCATTGCGTTGGTGATGCCATCCAACCATCTTATCCTCTGTCACTCCCTTCTCCTTTTGTTTTCAATCTTTCCCAGCATCAGGGTCTTTTCTAATGAGTCAACCCTCCATATCAGATGGCCGAAGTATTGGAGCTTCAGTTTCAGCAACAGTCCTTCCACTGAATATTCAGGGTTGGTTTCCTTTAGGTTTTACTGGTTTGATCTCCTTGCAGTCCAAGGGATTCTCAAGAGTCTTCTCAAGCACCACAGTTTGAAAGCATCAATTCTTTGGTGTTCAGCTTTCCTTATGGTCCAACTTTCACATCTGTACATGACTACTGATGTAGTCTACCATAGATCTGACTATATGGACCTTTGTCGGCAGAGTGATGGCTGTGCTTTTTAATATGCTGTCTAGATTTGCCTTAACTTTCCTTCTAAGAAGCAAGCATCTTTTGATTTCATGGCTGCAGTCACTATCTGCAGTGATTTTGGAGCCCAAGAAAATAAAATCTGCCACTGTTTCCACTTTTCCCCCATCTATTTGCCATGAAGTGATGGGACTGGATGCCGTGATCTTAGCTTTTTGAATGTTGAGTTTTGAGCAAGCTGTTCACTCTCCTCTTTCACCTTCATCAAGAGGCTCTTTAGTTCTTCTTCACTTTCTGCCATTAGAGTGGTATCATCTGCATATTTGAGGTTATTGGTATTTCTCATGGCAATCTTGATTCCAGCTTGTGCTTCATCCAGCCTGGCATTTCATATGATGTTCTCTGCATAGAATTTAAATAAGCAGGATGACAGTACACAGCCTTGTTGTACTCCTTTCCCAATTTGGAATCAGCCCGTTCTTCCAAGTCTGGTTCTAACTGTTGCTTCTTGACCCAAATACAGGTTTCTCAGGAGACAGGTATGTGGTCTGGTATTCCCATCTCTTTAAGAATTTTCCAGTTTGTTGTGACCCACACAGTCAAAGGCCTTAGGGTAGTCAAAGAACCAGAAGTAGATGTTTTTCTGGAACTCCCTTGCTTACTCCATGATTCAACAAATATTAAATAAAATAATAAAAATAAATAAAAGCTAATACAGTGTTAATTTCTTTGACCCATCTCAGCCTCCACTTGGGGAATTAATCCAAATTAAAATATATAAGCATAAAATGCATAATGTTTTTCCCTTAATAAACTCCAACAGCTGGGAATGTCACACATCAGGTTGAGTTCCAGAGTCTGCTTCTGCTTTTCCCTCTCCCTAAATTCTTTCTTGTGACCACAAATCTGCCCCCATTTGTGACTCCACTCATAAGTGTTTTTGTAGGCAAGAGAGAGAGAAGGATTTACAATGGAAGTATCAGTGTTATATTTGTGATGCTTACCCCATGTTGTTTGTGTTTGTAGTTTATTTTCATGTCTGTATTATAATGCATTATAGGATTATAACACTCTTTTTTGCTTGATGGACATTTGTATTGCTATAAGTTTTAACCTTACTAATCACTCTTCATATCTTTTGGTGGACACAAGGACATATTTCTGTGGAAATATACCAAGACTGCAACTGCTGAGTCAAAATGTACATAAATGTTTAGCCTTAGTAGACCTTGTTTTCCAGAGTGGCTATATCAACTTATACTTCCACCTAGAGTACGTATGTGTTTTTAAAAATAATTTATCTATTTTTGGCTGTGCCGGGTCTCTTTTGCTGTGAGCGGGCTTTCTCCAGTTGTGCCGAGCAGGGACCACTCTCTAGTTGCAGTATGAGGGATTCTCACTGCAGTGGGCCCCCCTTTTCTGTGGAAAGGACATGCAGGCTCAGTAGTTGTGGCCCACAGGCTTAGTTGCTCCAGTATGTGGGATCTTCCCAGATCAGGGATCAAACCTGCATCCTCTGCACTGGCAGGTGGATTCTTAACAACTAGACCACCAGGGACATCCACTGCCAGTCTTCTGACCGCTATCCATTCTCTCATTTGACAGATGGATGGGCAAACCAACTGGGCCTAAAAGAAGTAAATTTTTTTTTAAGTTCCAAGTCTGAATTCTAGGCTCTTCCTACTAGGCTATCAACTTTTACTGCATGGGTTTTCAATACTTAAGAATTAGTCATTTCAAAAATACATGGAATGATTTTTTTTAGAGTAAAATTGTATTAAAGTTACCCTCTTAAATGAATGAAATGTTACCTGAAATTTACCCTGAAATGCATGAATATTAGTACTTAATCAACATCATATCTTAATAGTAGTAATGGTTGTGGTGGTGGTGGGGGTTTAGTTGTTCCCTTTGGTCTAGGACCTGGGTTGAGAAAACTTCTTTGTAAAGGACCAGATAGTAAATATTTTAGGCTTTGTGCACTATTATCAAACCTGGTATTTTCATACCCTTTATATTGTTCTGGTTACTATTGGTGCATAACAAATTACTCCAAAAATTAAAAGATTAAAATAATCATTTATATTCAGAAAGCATTCAGCTGCTAGGTTCCTTATTATTGTTATTCCACTATTATTTTACCCCAGTTTTGCTGAGATATAATTGACATATAATACTGTACAAATTTCAGATGGTAAAGAATCTGCTTGTAACGTAACAGACCTGGGTTTGATTCCTGGATCGGAAGGGAAGATCCTCTGTTGAAGGAAATGGCAGTCCACTCCAGTATTCTTGCCTGGAGAATCCTGTGGACAGAGGAGCCTGGTGGGCTGCTGTCCATGGGGTCACACAGAGTTGGATACGACTGAAGCAACTTAGCATAGCATGCATCATCTTAAGTAGATATAAAATCAAACAAATAGAAAAAAATTTTGTGATGAGAATTCAAGATTTACTCTCTTATTATTCGTTTATAACATATGGCAGTGTTAAATATATTATCTTGTACATTACATCCCTACTACTTATTTATCTTGGGCTTCCCTGGTGGCTCAATGATAAAGAATCCGCCTGCAATGCGGGAGACCCGTGTTCATCCCTGGGTTGGGAAGATCCCCTGGAGAAGGAAATGGCAACCCACTCCAGTATTCTTGCCTGGGAAATCCCATGCACAGAGGAGCCTGGTGGGTTACAGTCTGTGGGGTCAAAAAAAAAAAAAAAAAGTCAGACATGACTTAGCCACTAAACAACAACAGCCTACATAGCTTATCATTGGAAGTTGTGCCTTTTGTCTGCCTTCATCCAATTCTCTTTCACCCTTCCCCATTCTGGTAACCACAAATCTGATCTCTTTTTCTTTATTTGAAGTTTAATTGACCTATAACACTAAGTTAGTTCCTGTTACACAACACAGTGCTTTGGAATTTCTAAACATTTCAAAATGAGAAACTGCAGTAAGTCAAGTCATAATATGTCACCATACCAATATATTACATAGTTGTTGATTATATTCCACACTGCATATTTCATACTGGTGACATTTATTTTGCAACATGAGGTTTGTACTTTATCTCTCTCACTTCTTTCTTTCCTCCCCCAACTCCCCTCTCCTTCTGCTACCACTCGTTTGTCCTCTGTAACTGTTTCTGTTTTGTTATGTTTATTCATTTGTTTTGGTTTTTAGATTCCACATATAAGTGAAATCATACAGCATTTGTCTTTGATTTATTTAATTCAGCATAATACCATCTAGATCAAATCATGTTGCTATGAATGCTAAGACTTCCTTCGTTCTATGGCTGAGTAATATTCCATTATATATCACATCTTTATCCATTCATCCGTTGATGGGCACTTGGGTTGCCTCCCTATCCTGCCTACTGTAAAGAAAGCTGCATTGAACATATGGGTGCATGTAGCTTTTCTAATTGATGTTTTTGTTTTCTTCAGATAAATACCCAGAAGTGGAATCGCTGGATCATATGGTAGTTCTAGTTTTAATTTTTTGAGGAATCTCTATAGTGTTTTCCACAGTGGATGCATGCTCAGTTGTGTCTGACTCTTTGAGACCTCAGGGGCTGTAGCCCACCAGGTTCCTCTGACCATGGGATTTCCCAGGCAAGAATGCTGGAGGGGGTTGCCATTTCCTCCTGCACAGGATCTTCCTGACCCAGAGACTGAATCCACATCTCCTGCATCTCTTGCATTGGCAGGCAAATTATTTACCACTGAGCCACCTGGGAAGCCCTTTTCATAGTGGCTGCACCAATTTACATCCCCACCAACAGTGCCTGAGGGCTCCCTTTTCTTAACACCCTGGCCAACACTTGTTATTTGTTGTCTTTTTAATAATAGCCATTCGGACAGGTGAGATGATACCTCATTGTTGTTTTGATTTGTAATTCTCTGATGATTAGTGAGATTAAGTATTTTTTTCATGTGCCTGTTAGCATGTATCAGCTCTTTATTCCATTTTTACTGAAAAATAGTATTCCATTATTATACCACATTTTTTTAATCCATTCATCAAATCATGAACATCAGGGATATTTCCACTTTTTAATTATTATGAGTAATGCTGCCAAGGACATTTGTATATAAGTTTTTGTGTAATATTTTCCCATTTATCTTGGATGTAGAAGTGGAATTGTCAAATCATATGATAACTTAATGTTTAACATTTTGAGAAACTGCCACACAGCCTGTTTTCTACAGTGGTACATCATTTCCCATTCCCACCATCATTGCGTGATGGTTCTAATTTCTCCACGTATTTGCAAATGCTTGTTATTATCTGCCTTTTTATCACTACTAGCGGATATGAAGTGGTATCTCATTGTGGTTTTGATTTGCATTACCCTGGCAGCTAATAATGTTGAACATCATGCTTATTGGTTTTCTATACATTTTCTTTGCTGAAATATCTACTCAGATCTTTGACCATTTTTATTCATTTATTTATTCATTGCACCATGAGGCTTGTGGGATCTAAGTTCCAACCAAGGACTGAATCCATGGCCTTGGCAGTGAAAGTGCACACAGTACTAACTACTGGACAACTAGGGAATTCCCTGCCTATTTTTAATTGAATTGTAAGTTCTCTTTGTATATTCTAGATGTAAGTCCCTTATCAGGCATATGACTTTCAAAAATTTTCTGTGGGTTGTGTTTTCACTGTATTAATTGTGTTGTTTAAATTTAAAAGTTTTTCATTTTGGTGATGCTCCATTTTTCTATATTTCTTTTATTGCTTGAACTTTTAGTGTCATAGCAAAGAAATCATTGCTTAATCCAAGATCATGAAGAATTACACCTTTATTTTCTCCTAAGAGTTTAATAGTTTTCGCTTTTATATTTAGGACTTCATTTAAGTTCTGTATATAGTATGTTGTGGAAGTCCAAATTCATTTTTTGCATGTGGATATCGAGTTGTCTCACCATCATTTGTTAAAAAGACTCTTCTTTAAGCACTAAATTTTCTTGGCATTCTGGTTGATAACCAATTGATTGTAAATCTGAGGCTTTATTTCTGTATTCTCAGTTCTGTTGGTCTGTATGTCCTTCTGCCAATGCCATATTGTCTTGATTCCTGTAGATCTATGGTAAGTTTTAAAATCTGAAAGTGTGAGACCTCCAACTTTATCCTTCTTTCAAGATTATTTTTGTCTATTCTGAGTTCATTGCATTTCTGTATGAATTTTGGGATCAGCTTGTCAAAATCTGCAGAGAAACCATCTGAGATTTTGATAGAGGTTGTGTTGAGTCTGCAGATCAAGTTAGGAAATATTGCCCATCTTAATGATATGAAGTCTACCAGTCTATGAAACATAGGATATCTTTCCATTTATTTATGTATTTTTAAATTTTGTTCAACAATGTTTTATAGTTTTCAGTATATAATTCTTGGACTTTCAAAATTTATTTCTAAGTATTTTATTCTTTTTGATGATATTTTAAATGGAAATGCTACTTTTCTTTCCTTTTTGAATTATTCATTGGTAGCATATAGAAACACACTCAATTTTTGTTTATTGATCTTGTATTTCTGCCACATTGCTGAACTCTTTCATTCTCATAGTTCTTTAGTGAATTCCTTGGATTTTCCATCTGTGCGATCATATAATTTGTAAATAGAGATAGTTCTTACTTCTTCCCTTCCAATCTAGAAACTTGTCATTTTATTTTACTTGCCTACTCTGAAAAGAATTTGCGTGTTTGTCAGAAAATAAGGCTCTTCATTTTCTTTAACTATTTAAATAATCATACAAATTTACTTTCCATAATAACTTATACTTTAGTACTGAATAGAAATGCTTTTTTTATCATATACTAAAAACTTTATACTTGGAGATGTTTTATTGCTCTATCTTTATTTCGGTACTACAGTGAGTTAAGCTTGTAGCTTTAGAAATCATTCTGCTTCACTGAAGTATGAGTTTTTCCATCAAGTATAAATGAAATCCACACCAGATAATATAAGGTACACAGTGCCTGGCACATAGGTGGTATTCTCTAGAGCAAGGGTCCCCAGCCCCCTGGGCCATCGACCAGTACCGGTCCGTGGCCTGTTAGGAATGAGTCGAACAGCAGGGGTGGATAGCAGGCGAATGAGGGAATCTTAATTTGTACCTACAGCTGCTCCCCGTAGCTCACATTACCGCCTGAGCTCCACCTCCGGTTAGGTCAGCGGCGGCTGTAGATTCTCACAGGAGCACAAACCCTACTGTGAACTGTGCATGAGAGGGATCTAGGCTGTGCCCTCCTTATGAGATTCATCCCCAAACCATCCCCAGTCAGGGTCCATGGAAAAATTATCTTCCACAAAACCAATCCCTGTTGCCAAAAGGGCTGGGGACTGCTGCTCCACAGGTCAATACCACATCCCGCGGCTATCCTTTGGGTCACACCATCGACAGTAATTTCGGGTTATAGATAGTAAATAATTATTTTTACTGCATTTTGAGCACCCAACATAAAAGGGTTATTTTTCTAACTAAATGTCCAAAGATAACCAGGGTAAACAAATATACTAAGAAGATTATGTAACCCTGGTGTGATTCCTGGGTGGGGAAGATCCCCTGGAGAAGGGATAGGCAACTATATCTGTGCTGATGGACAATTGTGATGTTCCCTTTTTTCCCCATTGTAAATAAAGCCTACAGAATCACTACTGTAGCCCCAATTCCAGCAAAGGATAAACGCATAATAAATAATTGGTACGGGAATTTAAAATCATATTAAAACACAAGATTCTATTTTAGCATTTTATTAAATCCATGGGTAAATATTTGAGTTGGAATTGCTGAACCAAAATATCAAATATTTTTATTTTTAAACAATTTACAAACTTGCCCTGCAGAAAATTTTTGCCAGTATGCTCTACA
>SJYA01003373.1:260726-311639 GCA_006410615.1 Neotragus moschatus
TTGCCAGTATGCTCTACAAGAGCAGGGAGGGGTTGGGGTGGGAGGGAGGTGGGAGAGGATAGCAGCAGGAGTTTGGGGTTGGTAGATGCAAACTGATATATATAGAATGGATTAACAAGGTGCTACTGTACAGCACAGGGAGCTATATTCAATACCCTGTAATAAACCATAATGGAAAAGAATATGAAGAAGAATGTATATATATACATAATGAGTCACTTTGGTGTACAGCCACAATTAACACAACGTTTTAATGCAACTATACTTCAATAAAAAATAAATTAAAAAAAAGAGCAGGGCGAAATGCATGTGTCCCCAATCTCTTACGTCTTCATGTAATCAGATCCATCAGTCCTGTTCTTAATTGTTCAACTTTCAGTTACTGTGTTTTTAAAGATCTTCTACACGAAAAGCTTATGTAGAAGCAGAAGCTAGTTATTCAGAGCTTGTTATAACAAGGGAGTTAGCCACCCTAACTTGTGTTTGGCAGAGACTTAAAGACAGGCAGGGCAATGGGAAAACTTTAGAGTGAAAAAAAGGAAGATCATATTTTCTCTGATTGGACGTTGTTGGCAGTGAAACGCTGGTGAGCCAGAGGTATTTTACGTGATTCGTTTTTGGGGGGCATATTTGGATTTCTCTAGTTAGTGGCAGGGCAAAAATAGGAAGGCTGGTAGTCGTTGATCAAGTCCAGAAGATTGCTGTAGAGGCTGTGCTTTGGCTTGTGGGGCCGCTTGCTACAGAGCTTGTGGGTTACAATTCTATTGTCCTCCGGTCATCGTCCGTTCTGTATTCAGTCTCACTTAAAAATAAAAATCATTCTTTCATTTTGTTTCAAATATAAAATCATTTTCAGATCTAAATATTTAATTCATTAGAAAACTTATGTTTTGCATACCAGGACAAAGGGACAATTTCACTTTGACGGTAACATTTTTTCCTAAAAGTGCAATATTTTACTCTTTGTACAATATTAAAGTTCACAGTCATAGGAGTTCATTTAGACGTCTACGTTCTTTCAATGGAATTTAAGAGCAAAGTTAGACTCCTCCCCCAGACTGCCCAACCCATTAAAAAAAAAAAAAAAAAGCCTCTGAGGTTTTGTTTTGTTTTGGTGGCGCCAGGCAGCGTGTGGGATCTTAGTTCTCCCACCGCGGAGAGAACCCGTGCCCGCTGCAGGAAGCGCGGAGTGCTAACCACTGGACTGCCAGGTAAGTCCCCACCTCTGTGGTTTTTACTAAAATTATTTCTTTGACCAACTTCTGAAGAAGAGGAAAAGGACAAAAGGGCCCAGAGAGGTTAAAAGGTACCTGCCCGAGGGAGGCGGTGGGCGGCTAGCCGACGCCGGCTGGTGGGCGGGGTGCGGGGGCGGAGCTCGGGTGACGCGGCGCTCACGTGACCGCTGGGCCCAGAAGTGGGCACTCGTCCGGGTACTGGCCCTCCCTCGGTGTTGTCGGACCCGGAGCCGTCTGCGAGCCCCTAGTTGTTGCTCCTGGTTCTCTGAGGTCAGTGTGAGGGTTCTCGTCGCTGCCTGTGGGACACCGGACTGGGGAAGGAGGAACGGGCGCGGGAAGGATAAAGGTTGGGGCTGGGGTTCTGGTCGAGGGGAGCTGGCCAGACTGTAGATAGAGATGGCGGAGGAAAAACGGCTAAGGGGGAGCAAGCGGCCGTTGGGCGGAGGGAGGGGAAGGCGGACACCCCAGGTACCCATTCCCCTTTCTCTACACATCCTTTTCTCTGCCCTCCGTCCATTTTGGAGCCGGAGATCGTGAGCTAGGGGGCGCCCCAGCAGTGAGGCAGTGGAAATAAATCCCCTCTGCCACGCTGTGCGTAGAGTAGAAAGTTGACCTCAAGGGTGGGGAGGCGAGTTGCCTTTGGGAGAGAAGGACGCAGAGATCCAAAATTAGTTCGGGAAATATCCTGGTCTGGCGCCCGAGGCGTGAAAAGAAATGGCGGCTGGGGTGCAGGGGGCGGAGGAGGGGGTGGGGGAGGGAAACGGTGAGTGAGGAGGGCAGGGATTCTGGAAAGGGGCCCGAGTCCCTGTGCATCCACCGGTGCCCATCCCCGGTCTCCTGTCTGTCTGCAGGTCAACGTGTCTGTTGTTCCCAGCGCTCTACTGGACTATAGAAAGAGGAGGAACCTGTCCAGAATCCCCGCAGGTCAGTGAAGGAAGAGGGCACTGGACGGGGACCCAGAGGGGTGGGGAGTGTGGAGGGACCGCCCGCGAAGAATTGGGGGCCCCACTGCCCACTTCCCAACACATTTACACACTGCCGCGCCGAGCAAGCATAGGGAAAAATGGCAGGGCCTGCCAGGGAAGTGTTGTCTCCCGTGTGCACGAGGAATGGTGAGGTAAAGGGTGGGCAAAAGGCACCCTCGGAGGGCCAGGCCAGGTCAGGAGATCCCTGACAAATGGCAGGAAATGACTACTACTATCCGGACCTGCATTTCACCCCCAAAACCTCTGTCTCTCTTGTCTCCTCTTTGTCTTCTCTTCCCCCGCCCCACTCCCAGGACAGGAAAAGGAGGGGACACTCAACATGGAAAAACTCTGCAGTGAAAATGAAGCAAAGCCAGAGAACCAGGGCAAGATGGAAAACAAAGAACAGCCACTGGATGCAGGAAAATCAGGAGCAGCTTGTGCTAGGGAAGATGAGGAAAAGTTAGAAAACCAGGGAAGGACAGATCCCAAGGGAAAGACAGATGAGGAAGTATTAACGGTTACGGAAAGGCCGGAGTGTGAGACCAAGCCAAGAGAAGCAAACCCAGAGAGCGAGGCAAAGCCAGTGAGTGAGGAGGAAGAAGCAAAAGAAAAAGCAGAGAGCGAGGGGAAGCCAGAGAGTGAGGGAAAGCCAAAAGAAGACAAGCCAGCCAGCGAACCAAGGGAACCGAGGGCTGGCAGAAAGCGCCCAGCTGGAGAGGATGTACCCAGGAAGGCCAAAAGAAAAACCAACAAGGGGCTGGCTCAGTGTCTCAAGGAATACAAGGAGGCCATACATGATATGCATTTGAGCAATGAAGAGATGATAAGAGAATTTGATGAGATGGCCAGGGTAGAGGATGAGGTGAAGAAAACCAGACAGAAACTGGGGGGGTTTATGTGGATGCAAAAAAGTTTACAGGACCCCTTCCACCCAAGGGGCCCAAGGGAACTCAGGGGTGGCTGCAGGGCCCCGCAAAGGGGCTTTGAAGACATTCCTTTTGTGTAGTGTCTGTGGCAGGCATTTACCAGGCCTTGTGCTTTATTTGACCTTAAATGCTAATCCTATACTTTAGGTGTTGCTCTCATTATTCAACTGCAGCCCTCTATGTTTCAGTAGCAGATTTTCATCCATTGCATGGGAAAATGTTTATGGTGCATTGTAAAATTAAAAACAAAAATAGTTTTCAGAACCATATATATGGCATCAGTCCATTTTTGTAAAACTACAAAGATACTTTATTAGTAATCCATGTACAAGAAAAACTGAAAACTGTCTACTAAAAAATCAACAGTGGTTATCTATGGGTGATTTTTTTCTGTTTTTTTGTTCATCTGTTTATATTCTCTTAAAAAAAACACAGATTACTTTTTATCATAGCAATAATAAAAGATAAAAAATAGGAAAGCAATACCAAGCAATCAAGAACTATTCAGTGAAGTGCCTTCTGAAGGCAGTGGAGACACATAAAATTTGTGTTGCAAGGATGTGAACTGAGTAAAAGTCACATTACCTCTGGGATGTAACAGTGCAAGAATCAACTTGGCAGTTACTATAGATCCATTGTTGTAAGGCCGACTCTTGGCATTAGTGAATTGGGGATAAAACTTGCCTTCTAGGGCTGTGGAGCATATTCAATAAGATGCTGAGTATGTGAGCTGGTTCCCACCCTCTCCCTTGCCCTAGCAGGGCCAGAGCCCCAGAAGATGTTTTGGAGAGGGCTGGGGAGGTTTCAAGTGTGTACAGGAATAAGTCCAGACAGCTGTGAGGTGGGTGGCCCTTTCCAGCTGGGGTAATGTCATGACTCTTGGGCGGTATGCCTCTGCTTGTGGGTACTGTGCCCTCCTAAGGCTCCCACCGCTGATGGGCTGGAGACCATGATGGTCTAAAGCAACACTGTGTCACAACTGAAAGGTGGAGAATTCTCTGCAGTAGAGTTACCCTAACTCAGCTGGGTAGCACCCAGTTGTCACTTGGGTCTTGCTATTGATAAAGTTCTTATAAAACATACCTTTCCAAGTATTTTGTTGGTTTGTGTGTGTTTCTGTGTCCAGCCATCTGCACTGGATTTAGATACTGGAGATTGAACCAGGAGAAAAATCTGTGACCAGATGCTGTGCTATTCTCACCTGTTAATCTTGTGTCTGCTGACTCTTTTTTCTTAGAAGAAGTTGTCTCCTAGGAAATTCCTGTTAAGCCCTGGCTTATCATTTCAGCAGACCCATCTACCTATGTGATTTTTTTTTCCCTCTGTCTCTTCATTAGCCTTTTATTTGCTTATAATTGTTTATAGTGTTTCTTTAAACGTTTAGGCCAGTTGTAGATTTACAGAATTATTACAAAGATACATTTTCCATATACCCCATACCTGTTATTAACATCATTGGAAAAGACTCATGCTGGGAGGGATTGGGGGCAGGAGGAAAAGGGGACGACAGAGGATGAGATGGCTGGGTGGCATCACCGACTCGATGGATGTGAGTCTGAGTGAACTCCGGGAGATGGTGATGGACAGGGAGGCCTGGCGTGCTGCGATTCATGGGGTCGCAAAGAGTCGGACACAACTGAGCGACTGAACTGAACTGAACTTTTAGCTTGAAGCACTCGTCACAATGAACCAATGTTGATAAACTATCATTAACCAAGATACATACTATTCAGAGTACCTCAGTTTTTCCCGAATATCTTTTTTCTGTCCCAGGATCCCATCCAGGTTTTCATCTTACAATTAGTCATTATGTCTCCTTAGGCTCCTCTTGGCTGTGACAATTTCTCACACTTTCCCTGTTTCTTAGGCCTTGACACTCTTGAGACACACTGGTCAGGTACTTTGACTAGTGTACCACAGTTTCAGTTTGCTTGATTTTTCTCTTTTGGTTAGTGAAAGTGAAGTCACTCAGTCATGTCCGACTCTGTGACCCCGTGGACTGTAGTCTACCAGGCTCCTCTCTCCATGGGATTTTCCAGGCAATATCCTGGAGTGGGTTGCCATTTCCTTCTCCAGGGGACCTTGCCAACCCAGGGCTCGAACCCGGGTCTCCCGCATTGTAGACAGACGCTTTACCGTCTGAGCCACCAGGGAAGCCTCTCATGGTTAGACAGGTGTTAAGTGCTTTTTTGGAAAGAGGATTACACAGGCAAAATGGAATCATATAAAGGGTACATATTATCACTGTTTATGTTAATATTGGTCACCTGGCTGAAGTAGTGTTCTCAGGATTCTACCTGGTAAAGTTACTCTTATTTCTCCCTTTCTAGACTATACTCTTTGGAAGAAAATCACTGCACAGTCTACACTTAAAAGACTGCGGTGTTATGTTCAATTTTGTTGAAGATGGAGTATCTCCAACATCTATTTGGAATTCTACATATTTGATTTCTCCCCATTTATTTAATATACTTTGGACTATAATACTATTATATATATTTTCATTGCTCTAATTTTTCCACTTTTGGCCATTGGAAGTTCTTTCAGTTGGCTCTTGCATCTATTTAACATACCCCCATCATTGTGTACGTGTGTGTGTGTGTTCATAAAACTTTCTGGCGCTACAAAATGGTCTAGTCATATCTTGCATATTTCCTGCCCAAATCCTAGAATCAACCATTTCTCTAAGGGACCCTGGTATCTTTGGCTGGAGAACAGTACTAAAAAACAAGATTTAGGTGTTAAGTATACACCCTACCATTTGGATATCATTGCTTCTAGGCCCTTTCAGTTGATAAAGAAGATATATGTGCATCTCTTTCTGTCTCTCTCCATATATATATGTATGTACATATATATATACAGCTTTATGTTTTAAAATATATATAGAGAAAATGTTGTCTTTAGTCTTAACAGACTGCACTCATTTCGAAAGTTACCTATATCAATGCCTTATTCTCCCATCCCTTTCAGTGAAGTTATTTCGTGCATTTGTGATATACTTAGAGTCTTTTGTCACATTCTGTGTTGTGGGAATGTTGTTATAAATGCACTTTTAAATATCAAATTCCAGTTGTTCATTGCTGGTATATAGGAAAGCAATTAAATTTATATATTAACTTACATCCTGTGATCTTGTGACCAGGAGTTTGTCAGTGCTTTGGCATTTTCTACATAGACCGTCATGTCATCTGCACATAGAGATAGATTTACTTCCTCAGTTCTAATCCGAACACTTTTTATTTCGTTTTTTGCCTTAATACACTAGCTAGGACTTCCAGTATGATGTTCAGGAAGAGCAATGAGAAAGGACATCCTTGCTCTGTTCCTGACACTCCAGGTGAAGTGTCTCCTTTTACATCACTAAGTATGATGTTAGTTTCTTGTAGTTTTTGTTGTTCAGTCACCATGTAGACATTCTTTATCAAACTGAGGAAGTTCCCCTCTACTCCCAGGTTGAAAGCATTTATCTTGAATGGTTGTTGGAGTCTGTCAAATACTTTCTGTATCAAATAATATCATATAATTTTTCTTTTTTAGTCTGTTAACATGTAGTGGATTATATCGATTGATTTTCAAATGTTGAATCAACCTTGGATACCTGGAATAAATTTCCATTGTTTGGCACATAACTTTTTATACATTACTGGATTCAGTTTTATAATACTTTGTTGAGGATTTGGGTCTGTATCCATTAGAGATATTGGTCTGTAGTTTTTCTTTCTTGTAGTATCTTTTATCTGGTTTTAGAATTAGGGTAATAGTGGTATCCCAGAATGAGTCAGGTGTTCTCTACTTCAGTTTTATGGAAGAGATTGTGGAGAATTGGTATTATTTCTAACACAAATGTTTCCCTGGTGGCTCAGACGGTAAAGTGTCTGTCTACAATGTGGGAGACCCAGGTTCGATCCCTGGGTAGGGAAGATCCCCTGGAGAAGGAAGTGGCACCCCACTCCAGTACTATTGCCTGGAAAATCCCATGGACAGGGGAGCCTGGCAGGCTACAGTCCATGGGGTCGCTAAGAGTCAGACACGACTGAGCGACTTCACTTTCACTTTCACTGGTGATTTCTAAATGTTTACTGGTGATCCTTAAATGTTTGGTACAATTTGGTCCTAGTGATTTCTATCTTTGGAAGGTTATTATTTATTCAATTTCTTTAATAGATACAGAACTATTGAGGTTATCTTTTTCCTCTCATGTGAGTTTTAGGAGTTTGTATTTTTTGAGTAATTAGTCCATTTCATCTTAAGTTATCTAATTAGTAGGCATAGAGTTTCTTAGTATTACTTCATTACCTCCTTAATATCCATGGGATCAGGAATGATAACCCCATTTTCATTTCTGATATTGTTAATTTGAATCTTTTTTGTTTTCTTGGTTACCCTCATAAGAGATTTAATAATTTTATCTTTTCAAAGAACCAACTTTTGTTTTTGTTGACTTCCTCTGTTGTTTTCCTGTTTTCACTTTCCTTTGATTTTGTCTCTAGTTATTCTTTTTTCCTATTTGCTCTAGGGTTCGATCCCTGGGTTGGGAAGATCCCCTGGAGAAGGGAAAGGGTACCCACTCTAGTATTCTGGCATGGAGAATTCCATGGACTATACATTCCATGGGGTCACAAAGAGTCGGACATGACTGAGCGAGACTTTCACTAGGCTTAAATTACTCTTCTTTAGTTTCCTAAGAAGCATAGGTTATTGATGGGAGAACCTTCTTTTCCATAAATGCGTTTAAGCTAGAAATTTCCCTTTAAGCATTGCTGTTGCTTTACCCCAGAGATTTTGATATGTTGTATTTTCATTTAGTTCAAAGCATTTTTAAATTTCTGCTGAGAATTCTTCTTTGACTCGTGTTATTTAGAAATCTGTTGCTTAATTTCCAAATAGTTGGGTTCACCGTCTATCCTGTTATTGATTTCTAGTTTAATTCTACTGAGAGCATACTTTTATGATTTCCGTTCTTTTAAATTTGTTAAGGTGGGTTTTATGGACTCTCTTGAGCTCATGTTCTATATGAGCTTGAATGCTGAATGGAATGTTCTATAAATGTGAATTAAATCATGTTGATTAATAATGCTGTTCAGGTCGACTATGTATTAGGCACTCAGGTGTCTTGACTTTTTGTGATCGCATGGACTGTAGCCCGCCAGGCTCCTCTGTTTGTAAAATTCTCCAGGCAAGAGTACTGGAGTAGGTTGCCATTTCTTTCTCTGACTGTATCCTTGTTGATATTCTGCCTGCTTAATCTGTCAATTACTGATTGGGGGCATTAAAGTTTGTAACTATAATAATAATTTGTCTGTTTCTCCTTTCAGTTCTATCAGTTTTTGCTTCATATATTTTGATACTTTTGTCAAGTACATATACATGTTTAGGATTATTATGTTTTGCTCAGAATTGATCCCTTTATCATTATGTAGTGCCTCTTTTGTTTTTTTTTTTAATTTTTTCTGTAGTGCCTCTTTTGATCTCTGATAATTTTCCTTGTTCTGCTTTGTCTGAAATTATGTAACTACTCCAGCTTTCTTTTTTTTGTCCAGGTTTTTTTTTTTTTTTAATTAGTGCAGATCTTTCTCTGTTGCTTTACTTTTAACCTCTCACTCTTTATCAGGGCTTCTCTAATAGCTCACTTGGTAAAGAATTCACCTGAAATGCAAGAGACCCCAGTTCAATTCCTGCGTTAGGAAGATCCCCTGTAGAAGGGATAGGCTACCCACTCCAGTATTCTTGGGTTTCCCTTGTGGCTCAGCTGGTAAAGAATCCACCTGTAATACAGGTAGACCTAGGTTCGATCCCCGGGTTTGAAGATCCCCCGGAGAAGGGAAAGGCTACCCACTCCAGTGTTCTGGCCTGGAAAATTCCATGGACTACAGTCCATGGGGTCTCAAAAGAGTTGGACACAACTGAGCAACTTTCACTTTCACTCACTCAGTATAAAGTGGGCTTCTTGTACACAGCACATAGTTGGTTTTTTTAATTCACTCTGATAGTTTCAATCTTTAATTGATGTATTTAGACCATTCATATTTAAAATGACTCAATATATTTGGATTTAGTATCAACCATGTTTATAACTGTTTTCTACTTGTTGCCAGAGGCTTTTTTTTCCTGCCTTCTCTAGTTTATTTTTGCCTGCACCAGGTCTTAGTTATGACATGTGGGATCTTTCAGTTTAGTTGCAACATGTAGGATCTAGATCCCTGATCAAGGATCGAACCCATGCCCCCTGAATTAGGAGTGTGGAGTCTTAGCCACTGGACCACCAGGGAAGTCTGCCTTCTCTAGTTTTAATTGAGTACTTTACATGATTCCACTTGTCTTCTCTTAGTGTATTGATTATATTTCTTTAAAATTTTTTCAAAGGTTTTCCTCGAGTTTACATTTTTAACTAAGAACATTTTCAAATAACACTGTTGTGCTTTACTTATACATAGTACAGGTACATTAAGTGTTAATTTCACTCATCCATTTCCTGCAATCACTTAATACACTTATTTTATTACTTTAGATAAAGAGCTGTCTTTTACATCAATTAAGAATAAGACAAAAGATTTCATTATATTTTCATTTATTGCATTTCCAATGCTCTTCCTTTATGTAAATCTGAGTTGCAGGCCTGCACCATTTTTCTCCTGCCTGAAGAAAATCTTTTAACATTTCCTGAAGGAAAGGTTTGCTGATGCTGAATTCCACCAGTTTTTGTTTGTCTGAGAAAGTCTTTATTTCTCCTCCACATTTGAAGGATTATTTCACTGGATATAGAATTTTAGGTTTTTTTTTTCTTTCAACATTTTAAATATTTACAGTTATAGAGATAGGAGTGTTAACACTGAAATGGAAGGCATTTTTTTTATTTCTTGTAGTTCTGTCAGATTTATTTTGAGGTCTGTTTAATAAATGCATACAAATTTTAAATATCATCAAGTGATGCTTATGTCTTGTAATGCTTTTTGCTTTAAAGTCTATTTTGTTATTAATTTAACTATAATGGCTTTCTTTTGGTTAGTGTTTTCATGTTATTTTTCCCCTATGCTTTTACTTTCAGTCTTTATGTATATTTCAGATATGTCTTTTGTAAATAGTATATAGTTGGGTTTTTCCAGTCCAAAAATCTTTTTTAATTGCTTCATGTAAACCATTTACTGTACTTACTGCTATTAATACTGGATATAACCATTGTACCACATTCCTTCTCTTATATCCCATCTGGTTTATGTTAGTTTTTTCTTCCTTAGGATTGATTAGTTTCTTATTTTTGCCTCTCTATTAGCTTAGAAGTTTTACTCTCTTACTCGTCCTTAGTAGTTATCCAGTAATTACAGCATATAGTCTTGACTTACTAAAGGCTAACATTAATTTATACTTACACATACTCTTAAGATAATGCCAGAACTTTAAATGCTTTTACTCTAGTCCTCCTGACTCCTGTGTTGTATGAATTAACAAGATAATATTATTTTATATAGTATTGATTTAAATTTAAATTTATAGATAGATATTTAACCTTTTAATTACTTTCTTTTCCTTCCTTCATCCCCAGTCTTCCATCTGAGATCATTTTCCTGTTATCTGAAAAATGCCCCATAGAATTGAGTATTTCCTTTGGTTTCTGACTGCTGCTAAAAACTCTTTGTTTTGGTTTATTTATAAAGCTTTTATTTTGTCTTCATTTTTGAAGGGTATTTTCACTGGTTATTTTCTTGGTTGGCATTTACTTTCTTTCAAGATACTAAAGATGTCACTTCACCATCTTTCATCATTGCTGTTGCAAAGCCAGTAATTAGCCTAAGTTTTGTTCCTTTTGAGGCATACTCTATCGATAGTTTTGGCTATTTTTATGATTTTCTCTTTGTCATTTCTCTGTAAATTCACTATTATGTATTCTATGCATGGGCTTCTTTTTATTTATCCTGTTTGGGATTTGTTAGACTTCTTGGCTCTATGGATCAATGTCTTTCATCAGTTTTGAAAAATCCTCAGCCATTAAATCTTCAAAGATTGCCTCTGAGCNTTTTGGCTATTTTTATGATTTTCTCTTTGTCATTTCTCTGTAAATTCACTATTATGTATTCTATGCATGGGCTTCTTTTTATTTATCCTGTTTGGGATTTGTTAGACTTCTTGGCTCTATGGATCAATGTCTTTCATCAGTTTTGAAAAATCCTCAGCCATTAAATCTTCAAAGATTGCCTCTGAGCAGTTACATTTCTCTTTTCCTTTTGGAATTCCAATTGAACATGTATTAGACCTTATCCTACCATCTTGTCTGTATTTTCCATCTTTTTGACCACCTGTGCAGCCTTACAGATAATTTCATCTGAATATAATTTCTAGTTATTTAATTCTCTTGAGTTGCATCTAATCTGCTGTTAAAAGCCACCCACTGAGTTTCTAATTTCAGCTTTGTTATTTTTCAGTTTTGGAGTTTTCTTTTTTCCCTACTTTTTTTTGGTTTTCTGGTTCCATGTTGAAATTTTCAAGATTGGATTTTATTTATCTGAATACACTGTGCATTGTGGTTTTGTTGTTCAGTCAATCAGTCATGTCTGACTCTTTGAAACCCTATGGACTGTAGCATGCCAGGCTTTCCTGCCCTTTACTATCTCCCAGAGTTTGCTCAAACTCATGTCCATTGAGTTGATGATGCCAAGCACTGTGGTTTAGTAGTCTGTATCTGATAATTTGAATAATTCAAAGCTAATGGATCTGCTTCTGTTGTCTATTGCCTATGGTGCTTCTTATCTATGATGTCTCTTTTCTTTGGTTTTCTGGTTATCTTTGTGTATGGGCATTGTACTTAAATAGCTGTTTGTTGGAATAATTTTGTTTGCACTGGTTAGGCCCATAAGGATACTTCTTGTCTAAAACCACCATAATCTATATTCAAAAATTAAACTTTACTAGTCCACCTAGATGTTGCAAAGCCAAGCTAAAAGACTTTGTGAGGGCTAGTTTATTTCCAGTTTATAATTACCCTTAAAGTGAACATTTGGAGTTCCTAGGAAACTCCTTCCCTTTTAATAAGACCTGGGCTTTGAGTTTTCTTATTCTAGTGCTTTGTGTCTTCTAAAGCTTCAACTCACTTAACACTGGTTTATTCCTTAACCTTTACTCCTTAACCATAGATGCCCTTAAGACAAATACAGTTAACTTTATGAGTACTAAAAGAAAATGGGGAATTCCTCTTTGACCTCATGTAGGAAAAGAGTTTTTAACTATGAGTCAAAAATCTAGATGCAATAAAAGACAAATCTGATAAATGTGACTATTTTTTAATGCATGGCAGAAATACACCATAAAAAAGTCAAAAAGCAACTAACAAGTTGGAAGTAAATATTTGCAACTTTTATAACAGATAAAGGCCTAATATAATGTATAAAGAACACTTGAAAAGTGCGAAGGAGCAATAACCCAACAGAAGAATGTGGAAAAGGGAATTCCCTGGAGGTTCAATGGCTAAGGCTTCATGCTCCGAATGCAGGGGGCCCAGGTTTGATCCCTGGTCAGGGAACTAGATCCCACATACCACAACTAAAGGTCCCACATGCGGCAACTAAGACATGGTGCAGCCAAATGAATAAAAATATTTTTTTAAAAGAAAAAGATGTGGAAAAGACATGAACAGATAATTCACAATGATACTTAATTTGCTATTAAACAGAAATGCAAAATAAAATGCCATGGATATACTACTACTCACTTATCATTTCAGTGAAAATTAAAAAGTATGTCACATTATGTTGAAAATGGGAAATAAGCACTCACCTTTATTTTTGGTGGGAAAGCAAAACTGAGCCTGAGATTCAAGGGAGGGAATAACCTGGATATGTAGATTTGGGAATCTGTGTTTACAGGAAAATGGACAGAGTCAGGGGGTGAGAACACGTGGAATGAGAAGAGCTGAGGCTCAGGCACAGCTACACAAGGTGGCAGCACGGCTCCCTGGCAGAACCAGCACCAGGGCTCTAGAATCAGGAGGAGCTAGTCTTGAAAGCGGGCTGTGGGGCTATGTGGCACTCTAGGCAAAATCTGGCACCTTCCTTGTGATCAGCTGCCATACCTGGGGATAATAGGCATCTCAGAGGGATGCTGAGCGAGGACCCGAGATGCTCCAGGTAAAGCACCTGCAGTCAGGAAGCTTCTCCACTCCTGCTTTATTGGTAATGCCTCCTTCTCCAACCACCACCCCCCGCTGGCCCCCACAGGTCAGTGTGAAGGTGGCCATTGCTGGCGTCCTGGGCAGGGATGGAAGCTGATGGGACTAGGATCCAGGAGCAACAGGGAGAGATGAGGAGAGAGGAGGGGGTCCCGAGATGAATGAGAACGGCGAGGTGCAGCATGGGCAGGTGGCCCCGTCTCCTCCTCGACGGCCCTCCTCTGTGCCCTCTACCCATTTTTGAGCCTGAAATTGCAGCTGGGGGGGGGGGNATAAAGAAAGCTGAGCACTGAAGAACTGATGCTTTTGAACTGTGGTGTTGGAGAAGACTGTTGAGAGTCCCTTGGACTGCGAGGAGATCCAACCAGTTCATCCTAAAGGAGGTCAGTCCTGGGTGTTCATTGGAAGGACTGATGTTGAAGCTGAAACTCCAATACTTTGCTTGCCCACCTGATGCGAGCTGACTCATTTGAAAAGACCTTGATACTGGGAATGATTGGGGGCAGGAGAAGAAGGGGACGACAGAGGATGAGATGGTTGGATAGCATCACCGACTCTATGGACATGACTTTGGGTGAACTCCGGGAGTTGGTGATGGACAGGGAGTCCTGGCATGCTGTGGTTCATGGGGTCGCAAAGAGTTGGACATGACTGAGCGACTGAACTGGACTGATCTCCACTTTGAGAGCCCCAGGTCTCTTTCTCCTCCTTGGGGACCCCAGACTTCTTACCAACCTGCCTAGGAATTGACTCTCTCATAATGGTAACTNTGAACTCCGGGAGTTGGTGATGGACAGGGAGTCCTGGCATGCTGTGGTTCATGGGGTCGCAAAGAGTTGGACATGACTGAGCGACTGAACTGGACTGATCTCCACTTTGAGAGCCCCAGGTCTCTTTCTCCTCCTTGGGGACCCCAGACTTCTTACCAACCTGCCTAGGAATTGACTCTCTCATAATGGTAACTCGAACCCAGAGAAGCCAAGTGAAGAGACCCAGAAATGATGCATAAGAAATTTGATATAACAAAAGCTATGAATATATACTAGCTTTCCTTCCTTAAGTTATATAAAGTAATAATTATAACAGTATATTGTTGGGTTTGAAGATATATAGGTGTCATATATATAGATATCTCATGCTCATGCTCAGTTGCTCAGTTGTGCCTGACTCTTACATACATATATATATAAGTATATACATATATAAGTATATACATATACAACAATAAAGTCTCAGAAAGGGGTAAAGCGAATAGTTACACAGGAATAATTTTTCTGTATCTCACTAGAATTAAATTAGTTATAAATCTGCAGCTCTTTCTGGTAAATTAATATGTATATAGTAAATAACTAAAAAATATAGCCAAAAAGTCAATGAAATTAGAATGCAACATTAGAAAATATTCACTTAATGCAAAAGAGGAATAGAGGAACAACAACAAAAAAAGATTATGAGCCATAGAAAACAAAAAGTAAAATGGTAGGTAGAAGTAAATCCAACCACATCAGTATTAATAGAAAGTGTGATTGGATTAAACTATGCAAAAAAAGACAGAATTGTCAGACTGGATATGAAAGAAGGGCTAGGGACTTTCCTGGTGGTCCAGAGCCTAAGACTCTGCACTCCCAATGCAGGGGGCCCGGGAACTAGATCCCACAGGCTGCAACTAAGTAAGAGTTTCATGTGCTGCAGCTAAAGATTCCAGATGCCGCAATGAAGATCGAAGATCCTGCATGCCACAACTAAGACCCAGCACAGCCAAATAAAGAGAATAAATATGAAGAAATAATAAAGTCTAGTAATTTGCTATCTGCAAGAGACACACTTCAAATTCAAAGATGCAAATCGATTTAAAGTAAAAGGATAAAAAAGATATACAAGTAGCAACCATAAGAAAGTTGACGTGACTATAATAATATCAGACAAAATAGACTGTAACACAAAAATGTTAGTAAAGACAAAGAAAGACATTTTATGATGATAAAAGGATCAATCTATCAGAAAGATATAACAGTTATAAACACATATGCACCTAATAAGAGAACATTAGAATACATGAAGAAAAATTGACAGAAATAAATGGAAAGTAGACAGTTCAACAATGGTTGGAGATTTTCAGTATTTAATAATGTATAGAATTCCTAAGCAGCAGACCAACACAAAATAGAAACTTGAACATTATAAACCAGCTAGAACTAACAGACATCTATAGACCTCTCCACCCAACAATAGTAGGATTCTTCTCAAGTACACATGGAATATACTCCAGAATAGACCATATGCTAGTTGACAAAACAACCATGATATATTTATCATCAACCATGATAAACTTGAAAGATTAGAAATACTATTAAGTATGTTTTCTGTTAACATGGAAAGTAGAAAACAGAAACAGAAAGAAATTTGGGAAAATCACAAATTCATGGAGATTAAACAGCATGCTCCTAAATAACCAATAGATCAAAGAAGAAATAAAAAAAGAAAATTAAATTATATTGAGATGAGTGAAGATACAACATACCAAAACTTCTGGGATGCAGCTAAAGCAAGGCTTAGAAGTACATGTGTTGCAATAAATGCCTATATTAAAAAAGAAGGAAGATCTCAAATCAATAACCTAACCTTTTACCATAAGACCTCAGAAAACAGAGCAAACTAAAACCTAAAGCAAACAGAAGCAAGGAAGTAATAAAGACTAGACAGAAACTATTGAAACAGAGAATAGAAAAACAGCAGAGAAAATCAATAAAACTAAAAGCTGGTTCTCTGTAAAAATCAACAAAAATTGACAAACCTATAGACTGAAAATAAAGAAAACAAACTACTAGAGTCAGAAATGAAAGAGAGGACATTACTACTGACTTTACAGAAATATAAGGATTAGGAAGGAAAACTAAGAATAACTGTATGCCAATGCATTAGATAACTTAGATGAAATGAACAAATTCCTAAAAAGACAAAAACTACCAAAACTGACAAAATGGGAAATATGAACATACCTATAAAAAGTAAAGAGAATTAATTAGTAAACAAAAAGCTACCCAAAAGGAAAAGTCTAGGCCCAGATTGCTGCACTGGTGAATTATGCCAAACATATAAAGAAGAATTACTACTACTCTTTCACAAATTTTTCTAAAAAATACAAGAGGAGAGAATACTTCCTCACTCATTCTGTGAGGTCAGTATTATCCTGTTATCAAAACCATAGAAAGACATCACATGAAAAGAAAACTACAGATTAATATCTTTATAAATATGGATGCAAAAATCCACCACAAAAATACCAAAAAGTGAATTCGTCAATATATAAAAAGAATTACACACCATGAGCAAGTGGGATCTATTCCAGGAGTGTGAAAAGTGAAAGTCACTCAGTCGTGTCCAACTCTTTGTGACCCCATGGACTATACAGTCCATGGAATTCTCCAGGCCAGAATACTAGAGTCAGTAGCCTTTCCCTTCTCCAGGGGATCTTCCCAACCGAGGGATCAAACCCAGGTCTCCTGCATTGCAGGCGAGTTCTTTACCATCTGAGCCACAAGGGAAGCCCAGGAGTGTGAGGTTGGCTTAACATCCAAAATTTAACCGATGTAAAATGCCATAGCCATAGAATAAAACACAGGGACTTCCCTGATGGTCCAGTGGTTAAAAGTCCACCTGTCAATGCAGGGGACACGGGTTCAATCCCTGGCCCAGAAACTAAGATCCCACCTGCCGTGGGGCAACTAAGCCCACGAGCTGAGACTGCTGAGCCTCAGTGCTGCAACTACTGAAGCCTGCACACCTCACAACAAGTCACCACAACGAGAAGCCCACATACCGCAACAAAGAGTAGCCCCCCCCCCTTGTTGCAACTAGAGAAAGCCTATGTCCTGCAAAGAAGATGCAATGCAGCCAAAAATAAAATGAATAAACAAACAAAAGACCCCACAAAAACCACATGATAATCTGAAAAGGTGCAAAAAAAAAAAAGGTATTTTTACAAATCAAACATCTTTTTGTGATAAAAACACACAACGCACTAGAAATAGAAGACAACTTCCTCTACCTGGCAAATGCCATATACAAAAACTGCACAGCTAACATACTTAAGGGTGAAAGACTGGATGTTTTCCCCTTAAGATTAGGAACAATACAAGGATGTCTGCTCTTCCCACCTCTATTCGTCATTGTGCTAGAGGTTCTAGCTATGATAGGCAAGAAAAAGAAAGAAAAGGCATCCAGGTTGGAAAGGCTGGAAGAAAAACTATCTTTATTCACAGATGACATGATTTTATATAGACAATCCTGAAGGATCCACTAAAAAACTGCTGCTGCTGCTGCTAAGTCGCTTCAGTTGCATCCGACTGTGTGTGACTCCATGGACAGCAGCCCACCAGGCTCCTCTGTCCACGGGATTCCCCAGGCAAGAATACTGAACTGGGTTGCCATTTCCTTCTCCACTGAAGAACTACTAAAACTAATAAATGTGTTCAACAAGGCGGCAGAATACAATTTCAATATATAAAAATCAACTGTATTTCTATATACTTGCAACAAACAATCCAAAAAATGTGATAATAAGAAAGCAACTCTATTTACAGTAGCATCAAAAAATAAAATACTTGGTGATAAATTTAACAAAAGTGTAAGACCTATGCATTAAAAAAATTAAGAACAGGACTCTCCTGGTAGTACAGTGGAAAATAATCCACCTGCCAATGCAGGGGACAGAGGTTCGGTCCCTGGTCTGGGAACATTCCACATGCCATGGAGCAACTAAGACTGTGCGCCATAACTACTGAGCCTGTGTGCTACCACTCCTGAAGTCTGTATGCCTACAGCCTGTTCTCTGCAGTAAGAGAAGCCACCATAATCAGAAGTCTGTGCACAACAATGAAGAGTAGCCCATGCTCCCTGCAACTAGAAAAAGCCCATGAGGTAACCAAGATCCAGTGCAACCAAAAGGAAAAAAAAAGAATTTAAGAACACGGTTGAAAGAAATTAAAGCTCTAAACATGGAAAAATATCTCATCTCCATGGATCAGAAGACTTAATATTGTTAAAATGACAATAATCCCCACTTGATTTACAGATTAAATGCAATCCCTATCAGAATCCCTGTGAACATCTCGGCAGACACTGACAGTTCAGTTCAGTTTAGTTGCTCAGGCGTGTCTGACTCTTTGACCCCATGGACTGCAGCAAGATGACTCTAAATACACAACACAGAGCTACCATATGATGCAGTAATTCCATGCCTAGTTATACACCCAAGAGAAACAAAAACATATATGTCCACATAAAAATTGGTATATGAATGTTTAAAGCAACATTATTCATAATAGCTAAAAGGCAAAAACAATCCAAATGCCCATTAATTGATGGATGGATTTTAAAGTATGGTATATCCAGATGATGAATATCATTAGGCTATAAAAAACAATTAAGTACTGACACATGCTACATTTATGGACCTTGAAAACATTCTGCTAAGTGAAAGAAGTCAGTCACAAAAGACCACATATTATGTCACTCCATTCATATGAAAGGTCTAGAATAGGTATATCCATATAAACATTAAGTAGAAGAGTGGTTTCCTAGGTTTGGGGAGAATGAGGGGGCTGATGGGTGATAGCTAAAGTGTATGGACTTTTGTTCTGAGATGATGAAAATGTTCTAACATTGACTGTGGTGATGGTTGCACATATTTGCAAATATACTAAGAACCACTGAAATGTACACTTTCAATTGTATGATATGTGAATAATACCTCAATAAAACTGTTTTTAAAAAAGAATGAAAGAGGCCATCATTACAGATACTCCAGACATTTTAAGGATAGTAAGGGGAATATTATGAGTAACAATTATATCAATAAACTCAATGACATACATAAAATTGTCAAATTTCCAGAGAGAGACAAATTGCCAAAGTCACTCAAAAAGAAATTGAAGGGGCTTCCCTGGGCGGTTTAGTGGTTGAGAATCTGCCTGCCAGTGCAGAGGTCATGGGTTTGATCCCAGGTCCAGGAGGTTCCCACATGTCGTAGAGCAACTAAGCCCCATGTGCCACAACTACTGAGCCAGTGCTCTAGAGCCGGTGAGCCACAATTACTGAGCCCCTGTGCTGCAACTACTGAAGCCCGCTGCACCTACAGCCCACGCTTTGCAACAAGAGAAGCTGCCTCAATGGGAAGCCCATGCACCGCAACGAAGAATAGCACCCACGTGCGGCAAATTAAAGAAAGCCCAAGAGCAGCAACAAAGACCCAGCACAACCAAAAATAAATAAACATTTTAAAAACTGAAGACCTGAGCAAAAGAATGGATTTTAACCATCAGGTCTCTAGAAGAAAATAAAGGCCTTAACTTATAAGCATATCTAGCTTCTACGGTGCAAACCATGGCCAATTTCAAGCTATCAATGTGACATCACTGAATGAAGATTTAAGAGATGAAAGCAATCCGTTTTCAATTAGCTAGTACAAGCCAGCTCCAGCATGCCGCTCCCTGTATCTGTAAAAGAAAATAATTTGTTGTTAAAAACTTCCAGGAAAACTCCAGGCCCAGATGTCCTCACTAGTGAATTCTATCAAACATTCAAGGATGAGTGAATTCTATCAAACATTCAAGGATGAAATAATACGAATTTTACAGACTTTTTCAATAATTAGAGAAAGAAGTCTCCTCTTATATAATGAGGCTAGAATTACTCTGATACTAAACAAAAACATTACACAAAATCTAAGACCAATATATTTCATGAACATAAGTGCAAAAATTCTTTAAAAAATGTTGGGAAATTGAACCCAGCTATTTATAAGAAGTATAATAAATGAGCTTTATCATGAGCTTGGTCATGACAATATAATTCAACATACTAACAGGATACAGGAGAAAAATAATTACCATATAAATAGATATATAAAAGGCATTTGATCCAAGACAATACCCACTTATGATAAAATTTCTTAGGAAATTCTGACTAGAAAGGCTGAAATAAGTCATCTATGAAAAAACTACAGCTGACATACTTAATGGTGAAAGACCGAACACTTTCCTCCTATTAAAGGAACAATGCAAGGATGCGTGTTTTCACCACTGCTATTCAACAATGTGGGGCTTCCCTGGTAGTTCAGTGGTAAAGAATACCCTTGCCAAGCAAGAGCTGCAGATTAGATCCCTGGGTCAGGAAGATCCCTGGAGAAGGAAATGGCAATCCACTCCAATACTCTTGTCAGAGAAATCCCATGGACAGAAGAGCCTGGTGGGCTCCAGTCCATGGGGCCCCAAAGAGTTGGACATGACTTAGCAACTAAATAACAGCAAGAGCAATTCAACAATGTACTGGAAATCTTAATTCATTCAATTAAGGCCAGGGGAAAAAGTGTGTAGATGGAGAAGGAAGTGGAACTGTCTTTATTTGCAGGAATATTATGAGTATGTATATAGAATGCCCTAAGAATCTATATTGGACTTCCCTTGTAACTCAGTTTGTAAAAAAATTTGCCTGCAGTGCAGGAGACCCGGGTTCGATTACCTGGGTCAGCAGGATCCCCTGGAGAAGGAAATGACAATCCACTCTAGTATTCTTGCCTGGGAAATCCCATGGACAGAGGAGCCTGGCAGGCTATAGTCCATGGGGTCACAAGAGTCAGAGACAACTTAGCAACTAAATCACCAAGCCAAGAATCTATATAAAGTTATTAGAACTAATAAGTGAATTTAGCGTGGTCTTGTTGCAGCAAAAACAGAAATAAGTAAAGAGCCTTCAGCACATACCAGCCAAATAGGCCTGCAAGAGTTAAACAATCTTGGTTATTCTTTAGCTATTACTACTAACAAACATTTGCAGCTAGACTTGTCCTTCACAAAGCTAACTACTCTCTGAGTCCATATAGATTATACTCTACACATGGCATTCTCCTCCTCCAACACCCTGTTGTAGCATTCTGCATTTTAGAAAGAAGGTCCCAGGTCAATAACTTCAGGGACACAGATCAAACAGTAAATTTTTGGTTTTTACTGTAACAGTAAAGTTTCAGTTTATTTTACCAAACTGTAAAACAAAAACACTTGCTGAGTTGCCTGGTACCAGCTGTGGCTATTTTGAAACTTTGGAAGAAAAAAAAAAAAAAGCAAGACTTTCATTGGGATATAAAAATCTCTCCAATCCCCTAGAGAGAGGGGACATAGTTCTTGAGGCACTAGCCTGTGTGTATTCCCCTTTGTCAGGCAAAAATAAAGCCATTTTTCTATTTCCTCCAAACTGTCTCTGCATTTTTAAAAATATGGTACCAGTGGACAGGGGGCCAAGATTTTTGGCAACCATCTCAGGATAAAAGGTAGCTATATGTGAATCAAGTATATATCTTAAATACTGGAAATAGTCAATTAGGAGATGAAAAACTTAAATACCATTTGCGATGGTATATCAAAAAGAGTGAAGTCAGTAGGGATAAATTTTAGGAAATACATGAAGACTTATACACTTGAAAACTACAATATACTGCTGAGAGTAATCACAGAAGACCTAATAAATGACAAAGTATACCACGTTCATGTTTCAGAGAACTCAATACTGTCAAAGTGGCAATTCTCCCCAGATCTGTATACTCAGTATAATTCCAATTAAGATCCAAGCTGGCTTTTGTGTATGTGTGAAACTTGACAGGCTGATCTCAAAATCTGTAAGGAAATGCATAGAATCTGTAGCAGTCAAAGTAACCTTGAAAAAGAATATCAGAAGACTGGCAATAACTGACTTTGAGCTTTCCTATAAAGCTGTAGTAACCAAGACAGCACAGTATTGGCAAAAGGATAGGAGAGGAAATACACAGTATGTGTGTCTGTCATTCTTGCTGTTCAGTTTGCACGTTGCATTCCCTGCACCCCATGAGCACCAAATTCCAATGGAGCCTTGAATGGGAGCTTAGCAAGACTCAAAGCAAGAAACTGGCAATCTGGTTACTTTTATGACTCCTGATAGCCTGGAGAGGCCACCCTCTTGATTCCACCCAGAACTTACTTGCAACACATAGTTCCATTCCAAGAAACACAGATGACCAAGAAATCCAACCATATCCTTTCTGACATACACTGTGCGTGTGTGCTTAGTGCTCAGTCGTGTCCGACTCTTTGCCACCCTTTGGACTGTAGCCTCCAGGCTCCCCTGTCTATGGGATTCTTCAGGCAAGAACACTGGAGTGGGGTGACATTTTCTCCACCAGGGGATCTTCCCGACCCAGGGATCGAAGCCACATCTCCTGTGGCTCCTGCACTGCCGGCAGATTCCTTACCCACTGAGCCATCAGGGACATATGTTACCGCCTTGTATTTGCCAACCACTTACTGTTGAATATGATGACAAAGAAAAGATAGAACAACCCGCAGTTGCAATTCCATTTTCCACGTGTAGAATGTGCACATGTGCGTGTACCAAAAAGTAACATAAAAACAGTTGAGTGAGTTTTGTGCAACATTTCCACTGTTAAGAAGTAAATAAATATGCATGTATGAGCTACAAAATGTGAATTATGCAATATTGGTGATTATGAATACGGGTCAAGTGCTCATGTATTTGCATTTAACACTAATATTGTAGAATACAGACTATAAAATTTATGGCAATAGTTAAAATTTTCAACTTTACTTAGAATAAGATTAATAAAAAGCACAATGTCAAGGTCAACATCAATGGTCATAAATGATATCAATAGCATGTAGCTATGATATGATGTGATGAAATGGCACTTTATCCTGTGATCTTCCTCGCCACACCCATAATCCCAGTTTAACCAAGAGAAAAACATGAGACAAATCTCAAATGGACAGTCATTCTACAAATACCTGGCTCATACTTATAAGGATCATCAAAACATCAAAATCAGTAAAAGTCTGAGAAACTGTCACAGCTAAGAGGAACCTAAGGACATGACAACTCAAAGTATCTGGTATTCTGGATAGGATCCAGGAGTAAAAAAGGGGCTTAACAACAACAACAAAAAGTAACTAACTTTGAATAAATTATAGACTTTAGTTAATGACAACGTATTAATGCTGGTTCATTAATTACAACAAATGTATTATATTAATGTATAAAGTGGCTTCCCTGGTGGCTCAGTCGGTAAAGAATACTCCTGCAATGTGGGAGACCTGGGTTCAATCCTTGGATAGGGAAGATCCCCTGGAGAAGGAAATGGCCACCCACTCCAGTATTCTTGCCTGGAGAATCCCATGGACGGAGGAGCCTGGTGGTCTTACAATCCATGGGTCAGAAAGAGTCAGACACCACTGAGCGACTAAGCACAAGATGCTCCTTGATACAGAGTATTTGGGAATTCTCTATAGTAGCTTCTCAATTTCTCTGTAAATCAAAAACTTTAAAAAAATGAAGTCTATTTAAAAAAAAATCAAAAGGGAGACCACAAAGGAAAAAGCTTTATATTTTAATACCTTTAATAGCACTTTTTCCCTTACTTTTTGAACAAACAGACTTGTATTGTCATTTTACACTGGGCACCACAAATTACAGAGCATACNATAAGCCCTTAACATGTGGGCTTTGACACTCCCTCAGGGTCAGAGTTGTTAATTGCTTGGTGGGTTAAAAAACTGGCCTCTGTAATGGACATCTGTCATCTGAATTCCTGCTGGACTGGTTCAGTCAGATCTCTGAGGCCAAACCTTCATGGCTTTGCCTTAAGCTTTCTCCTGCTGTCCCCCTTCTGTCTAGACTACCCTCGGCTCCTCTGTTAAGCAAAATCCTATTTAATCACTAAAACTCAACTGAAGTATCTTCTTCACAGTGATCAGAGTTACGTGTCTTTTCCTGGTGTTCCTAAATTACCAGTTGACTAGACTTTATTATCAAGCTAAAACTATGTTTAGACGTCTCTCTCCCACATAAAGGCTTCCCAGGTAGTTCAGTGGTAAAGAACCCGCCTGCCAATGCAGGGGACATAAGAGACACAGGTTCGATCCCTGGGTTGGGAAGATCACCTGGAGGAGGGCGTGGCAACCCACTCCAGTATTCTTGCCCGGAGAATCCCATAGACAGAGGAGCCTGGTGGGCTACAGTCCATGGAATTGCAAAGAGTTGGACACAAATGAAGTGACTTAGCACACACGCATGCTCCCATATAAATCAGTGATCCCCGGGGACATTTCTGTCTTATTTGACATCCTATATACGACAGAGGATAAAACATTTATTAAATATAAGTTTGCTGAACCAAATATTCAAGATTGTAACTGTCTCCTCTGTTTCAACCTCTATCACTCAGACCTCAAAAAACTAGGGGTGATTTGGACCCTTTCGAGAGGCCGAGAGGCCAAGGGTGAGTAAGGCTGTGAGAAGGCTGGGGCTCAGGAGGGAAGAGTTCTGTGCTCTAGGTTCATATGGATTCTGGGAAAGGCAGCAGCCACCAGTCTGGAAAGGCCCCCAGTCAGGCCAAATGGTGTTCCTAAGACCCCTTCTCACTCCACTCTGGTGGACAGTGTGGACTCAGAGCATCCTGGATCTGGAAGGGACCGTGTTCATTGCTCTACCACAGCCTCTGAGCCCACGTTTCAGGGAGGAGGAGGAGGACACAGAGGCATGGAGAAGGGTAGAAGGCACCCAGCCTCCACAGCCCTTCAGCCAGTGGCAGCCCAAGCCCTGCCCAGCCAAGAGCCCGCTACTGTATCCTTCAGCCCAGGTCTGCACCTGCCTTCCCTATCCAAGTGTCTCCCAGAAAACGCAGGTGCCACCCCACCTCTCCTCAGAGTCCCCTCCTTCTTTCTCTGGGCATCTGCAAGGGTGTGTGCGTGTGTGTGTGTCCCTTCCTCGTTTCTCTGGACATCTGCAGTGTGTGTGTGTGCACGTGCATGTGTATGTGTGTCCCGGTTCAGTGAGGACGAGGCCACAAGCAGAAGAGAGGGGCTCCTGTCACTGCACTTCCCACCTGGCTATCCCCCCTGGGGCGGGAGTGGGGGAGGCAGGCCTGGGAGCCCCAGGCTGGACGGGGCCTGCTACAGTCCCAGGCAGCAAGTCTTGAGATCCAAGTACTGACACAGGCGTCATCAGGAAAGAACGCAGAGGCGGTAGCAGCAGGGGGACCGTCTGGGCTGGAGAGAGCAGAATGCCTCAAGTCCATCTCCAGACACATGGGCAAACCAGACCTCCATGGAGTCTGTGCTGGAGAGGGGCTCCGCAGGCAAGGGTCGGGGGGACTCTGTATCTGCCACACAAGTGCAGTCTCACCACGGAGCAGGAATCCCTGATCCAGAGACCTACCCTGGGCTTCCTCAGAGCTCCCCGAGAAAGGCCAAGCCCCTGGAGACTGTTGTCATGGCAGCAGCTGGCAGGGGCTGACAGTCTTCCCCCTTGGCCTGCATGGCTGCCCTGCCTGCCTTCTGGGACCTTCAGCTCCTGCTCCCTGAAAAGGCCTCTGGTGTCCACCTTGACTGCAAGTAAAAATGGCTACAGCCCACTGCCTAGTAGCAGTTTTACAAAGTTGTTAAAGGTTCAGTGTCTCATGTCACATTACCAGGGTTTAAATCCCATCTCTGCTACTCAGAGCTTCCTTGGTGGCTCAATGGTAAAGAATTCACCTGCCAATGCAGGAGACGGGTCCGTGGGTCAGGAAGATCTCCTGGAGAAGGAAACGGCAATCCACTCCAGTATTCTTGCCTGGAGAATCCCACGCACAGAGGAGCCTGGAGGACTACAGGCCATGTGGTCACAAAAGAGTCAAACACGAAATGACTGAGTGACTAAATAACTGCTACTCACTATTATCTGTTTCCATGGGAACAATTTGTAAGCTCTCAGAACCTGAGGCATCTCACTTTCAAAATGGAATTCCTTAGACTACAGGACCCTAAGTCAGCAGTATCAAATCAAATCCATGGGAAGAAGTATTTCATCATCATCACCTTCCCTCCCCCCATATGCGCCAAGTAGCAGACCACATTCCTTTGTACCAAATGGTTGTCACCATGGCAGAACCCTCTTCACTTTATCCTCTCAAAGGAACCCCAAATTATCTACTGTCAGGAAGAGACTTAGAGCCAATACAAAAACACTGTCTTCATTCCTTCTTTCTGGTTCTGATTCCTCATACCTCCCTGTCTGCCCTCTGTGTTTACCAAGTTCTCATTAAGGGTTAATTTACACTGGTTTGGGAGATTTCAGAGGTAACCATTAGCTTCTATCAGCTCTCCAGGCAAGAATACTAGAGTGGGTTGCCATTCCCTTCTCCAGGGGATCTTCCCGACCCAGGGACTGAACCCAGGTCTCCCACATGGCAGGTGAATTGTTTACTGTCTGAGTCACAGCAGCAGAAGGTAAGTCCACCCTAAGAAAGGAAAGGAGGGGGGTTGGCCTGGCAGGGCATACTCCTGGCCGCCACACCCAAAGGGAAAAGGAATTTATTTTTTTCATTAGGAATCAGAGCTCTTTGCTGAGGATCTCCCTTAGATCCTTCCTGAGCTTGCTGAAGTTATCATCCCATTTTGTACTAATAGTGTGCTATAAACTAATATTTTGTAGCTAATGTACTGAATCTGGATTCAGAGAATGAGGAAGTGAATCTTACAGACAACATTTAACCCAGAAAAATACAAGCTTCTGCACTTGGGTTAAAACTAAACTGATGGACTTCCCTTTTGGCACAGTGGATAGGGAATCTGCCTGCCAATGCAGGGGAATGGGTTTGATGCATGGTCCGGGAAGATTCCACACACCGCAGAGCAACTAAGCCTGTGCACCACAACTACTGAAGCCCACGTGCCCAGAGCTTCCACTTGACAACAAGAGAAGCCGCCGCAATGAGAAGCCTGCACACTGCAACAGAGAATGGCCCGCAATCACTGCCACTAGAAAAAGCCAACATGCAACAATGAAGACCCAGCTCAGTGAAAACTAGGTAAATAAATAATCTCTTTAAAAAAAATCTAAACTGGTTTACAGAAGTGCATTAACAGGGATTGGGGGGTTCTCAGCTGACTGCAACTTAAAGTGGATTCAACTGTGTGATATGGCATCCACGAAATCTACTATGATCTTAGGATGCATCTGTAGATATAACTCAGCTATTCTAGAGTGAAGGATGTGGCCAAATCCCTCCATGCTACACCAGGAAGAATATTCAGTATTTTCAGACATTTATAAATTCAGGAGCATGTAGGATGGTGAGTGACTTTGAACAAATATATCACATTAGAATGAGCCAAAATAACTTGGGAAATTAAACTGAACCAAAAAAACAATGAGAATGTAATTGTTTAAAGATTAAATGAGATAGCATATGTGACAGTGCTTAGTACAATGCCTGGCATGCACGTTCAATTCATGTCAATAAAAAAGGATGATAATTAGTAGTATTATTAGTATTATCATACTATCATTAGTTACTATTATTACAGTTAATACTTATAGAATGCTTTCTATCTGCTGGGCACTACTCCAGGTCCTTTACATATACTGACTCATTGATTCCTCTTACCAGTCCTATGAGGTAGGTACTAATCGTCTCCGATTTTGCAGATGAGGAAGTAGAGTCACAGAAAAGTCGAGAATATCGCACAGTGTCTCACAGGTGGGCAGGGGAAGGAAGCAGAATGTTAACTTTGCCAGAGTCAGGCTGTCAGGGCTAAAAGGCACATTTGTTAGTTCACATGTCTTTGTGGGCTTCTCAGGTGGCTCTAGTGGTAAAGAATCCACCTGCAAGTACAGGAGATGTAAGAGACTCGGGTTAGATTCCTGGGTGGGGAAGACCCCCTGGAGGAGGGCATGGCAATGCACTCCAGTATTCTTGCCTGGGAAATCCTGTGGACAGAGAAGCCTTGTGGGCTATAGTTCATGGGGTTGCAAAGAGTTGGACATGACTGAAACAACTTAGCACACACGCACATACTTCTTTTGTAACACTCCAGAAGGGAGAACCAGGACCAATGTGTGTAAATTACAGGAAGGCAGATTTCAGCTCAAAGTCGGGGGGAGTGGGGGCGAACACTGAATGATTAGAACTGTCTGAAATTTCAATGGGGCGTCTTTTAAGGTAGTGAGTTCTCCATCATAGGATCTAAGGGTAAAAAAGATAAAAGAATAAATAAATGGGGTTCCTCTTGGAAAGAAACCATACAAATGATGAAGCCAACCCTTGGTGAAATGGATAAAGGGACTTCTCTGGTGGTCCAGGGGTTAAAAATCTAGGCTTCCACTGTAGGGGGAAGATCCCTGGTCTGTGGGTTAGATCCCTGGTCCAGGAACTAAGATCCTGAAAGCTGTGTGACCTGGCAAAAAAAGAATAAAGAAGGTATATTGAAACTTGGTTTAAAAGACACATATTGGGACTTCCCTGGTGGTCTAGAGGTTCCGAATTTGCCTGCCAATGCACAGGACACAGGTTCAATCCCTGGTCTGGGAAGATTCCACATGCCATGGAGTGACTAAGCCCATGTGCTTTAGAACCCATGTTTTGCAGCAAGAGAAGTCACTACAATAAGAACCCCTCATACTGCAACCAAGAGTAGCCCCCACTCGAAATAATGAAGACCCAGTGCAGTCAAAAATAATAGAAAAATAAATAAATTTTTAAAAATTAAAAAAAAAGAATCAGTTGGGTTGCCATTTTTTTTAAAGACGTAAAAAAATCGAAAAGTAAAACAGTTATGGAAAGGAGATAAAGGTGAATTAATATCTAGCTGTTTTGATGCTTCTCAACACAAAGTAAATTAGATGTTCAAGAAAAGTGACTAAAAGCTCTTAAAATGGGAAATTCCACATATGAACTTCTGTTTGGAAACTTACTAGACCATCTAGGATCCTCACAGGTCTAACGGTAACCTGCCCTGAAAGCGTAAAATACAGCGAGAAGAGGTATAGTCTGCTCTCTGGAAGAAAGAGCATCTGCATGACAAAGTGGCATCTAGGCTGGTGTGAGACGCAGGTATGAAGTTGAAGATCACAAAACACCATTAGGTCCAAAAACACATGCTTGTAATAACTGTGTTAGCATGATTTTAATCCTGCCACTCTGTGTGCAGTCCACAGAATTATTGCATAGTTTAATACGAATGTCCTCTGTGCTGAATCTCTTTGGGTGTAGCAGTCCCAGGATGCAAATATTTGCTGATTTAATGACTTAATATAAACTGCCTCAACCAGCAACACCAGGAGGTTGCTGTTCTGGAAATTGCTGGGACAGATTGCTGTTCCAATCCAAAGACTGAGTTCCAGCAAATTCTTTCTTACTTCTATTATAATTACTGAATTGTATATATATGTAGAGTACATATATACAATATGCAAATACATACATATATATATAGTAATGCCATAGTGTTAAGTTGCTCAGTCGTGCCCGACTTTTTGCAACCTCATGGACTGCAGCCCACCACGCTCCTCTCCTCTGTCCATAAGATTTTCCAGGCAAGGATACTGGAGTGGGTTGCCATTTCCTTCTCCAGGGGATCTTCCTAACCCAGGGATCGAACCCATATCTCCTGCATTGCAGGTAGATTCTTTCCCGACTGAGCCACAAGGGAAGCTCATTAATAATACCATGTTCTCCAGATGGCAATGGCATTCTGATTTATGAAAATCAAAGTACTCAGTCTTTTTAGATTCATGTTCTTTACAAACTTTACTCTAGAGTTCTAGAACTGAATGGTTACTAATTTAGACTGGCACTTCTGTTTGTGATTTAGGTCTAGAGACTCAAAAAATCCTGAAGTCATGGAAAAGTGAAAGCTTATTGTCCACGAAAATGACAAGACATGAAAATCATTTTGATAGAACCTAAACGGACATGATTGAGTTATGGATGTGGATTAAAACTGGAAGAGGTGGCATATGATAGTGGCTCATTAAAGAGAAAAAGTCGTTTCAGTGCAGGATCTGAACTGTAAGGGAAATAATGGGCCTTGAAGGAAATGGCAACCAACTCCAGTATTCTTGCCTAGAGAATCCCAAGTTTGGAGGAGCCTGGCGGGCTGCCATCTATGGGGTCGCACAGAGTAGGACACGACTGAGGCGACTTAGCAGCAGCAGCAGCAGCAGCAGCAGCTGATGACAGGAGAATGAGGGAGAGAGATGTTATCAAGGGAAGAGACAGACAGGAAGAGGCAATAACCCTCAAGACTGGATGCTGACAGTCTCTGGTAACCAAGAAAAGGCACACATAAACAAGAGAGGTGAGTGACGATGTCTAGTGTTTCGGGGGTCAAGAAATACCGGCTGGTTGCGGCAGCACGGCCGGACGCCGGTCAAAGTGGTAACTGGGGATCTGAGCTGGGCGGTGACGCGCGGCCCTCACGTGACCAGAGCCCGTGTCTGCCCAAGTCCTTCTCGTTGTGGTCCTTTTTGCCTGTCGAGACACCATCTGCCTATCGCCCTTTGGACAAGGGGAAAAATAGAAGTAAGTCCCCTTCGCCCTCTTAAATCGGTGTGAGTGTTGGTGCTGCCCAGTAACCTCTGGGATTGGGATGGCACTGAGTCCAGGCGTTCTCCCTGCAAAACCCCGCCCCCGCGCCCCATTTCGGTGCAAAAAATGGTGGTCTAGGGAGTGGGCTGGGGAGGTGAGTGAATCCCCCCGCCCGGGAAGACAGCACGGGCATTGAGAAATCGTTTCTAAGCAGACCTTCGCTTTCACTTCCCGCCTGCAAAGAAATGACGAACGTTACTGGGTAGGGGTGGGGTGGGGGGAGCACGACGCTTTGGGATGGAGCGCGGTGGGGGCAGGGGAATACGGGGGGCGGCGGCCGGTGCCCAGAAAAGGGGCGTGTGTCAGTTTTTCCCTCCTCCCCGCCCCTACCCTGTCTCGGCGTCCGTCTGCCGCTCCGCAGGTCGCAGCGGGGCACCTGGAGGAGAGGCCGCCTCGAAACCAGCCGCCGGGAGAGCTCCAGGTAGGGGAAGGGGCGGGCAGCGGGCCGGGGTGGGGCGCGAGGGAGGCCGCTGGCGGGAGCCGGGTCCACGGCAGCGCCGGCCCGCTCCGCCCGCGTCTCTGCGGGAGAGGCCTGTGTGGCAAGGCCTGCCGGGAAAATGGTGGGCTTTCGGGAGGAGGGGGCGCCAAGGTGGCGGGGGGTGGGAGGGGAACCAGACGCGGCGGGCCCGGGGCCGGGGAGCCCCTCGGTCAGCGGAGGCTGAAGGACCGGGCCCAGGCCGGGAAGAGGCAGGTACTGGAGCTCGGGGGCGGGGCCTTAGTCCCGGCGGCGCGTCCTCTGACTCGCCTCTGCCTTTCTGGTCTCCGGTGTATCACCGTGCTTAGAGACAGACCATCCTGAACATGGAAAAAGCCTGCGGAGAGCCCGAGGAGCAGCCGCAGAGCTCGCCCGAGGCGGGTGAAGAGCGGCCTTCTCTGGCGCCGTCTCCCGAAAAGTCGTCCCCGGAGGAGCAGTCTTCGGAGGAGGTGTCCTCGGAGGAGGAGTTCTTTCCCGACGAACTCCTTCCTGAGCTTCTTCCCGAGATGCTCGAGTCCGAGGAGCGCCCTCCTCAGGAGCGCCTGTCGAGGAAGGACCTTTTCGAGGCGCGCCCTCCCATGGAGCAGCCTCCTTGCGGAGTGGGCAAACACAAGCTAGAAGAGGGCAGCTTTAGGGAAAGGCTGGCCCGCTCCCGGCCGCAATTTAGAGGGGACATACACGGCAGAAATTTAAGCAACGAGGAGATGATAAAGGTAGCAGAGGAGATGGAGGAGATGAAGCGAGTACGGAACAAACTGATGATCATGCACTGGAAGGCCAGGCGCAACCGTCCTTATCCTATTTAATGTGCTCGGCTTGGAATTTTGTTTCGCCTGATGTGTTATCACTTGAACTTGGCTTTTTCTTGCATACCTTACAACGTCTTCCTAATCTGGACTTTTGGTGTGGCTTTGAGGTGTTTCTCTTGTAACTGGCATAACATTGCGCCTCACCCCCATCCGCAAGACATCCTCTTGCAATCGTGTCTTCTCCATTTGCATGGAAAGAGGCACAGTATATATTGTGGAGTGGAAAAAAGCAATTTTCAAAAAGTGTATGTAGTGTCCCATTTTTGTAAAAAGTGTATATTTATATATTAATATGCAAAGAAAAAACAAAGTATATACTGCAGAGATTTAAGAGTGATTATCCGTGTGGTAGGATAACAGGTGATTTGTTTTGTTTTTCATTTTTGCTTCACCCGAATTTCTCATCTTCTCAAAATGAACACATTTTACATGTTACAAAAAAAAGACAATACAATGGCAAAAAATTGTATAGCAATGGAAAAAATGTGTCAATCAGCTTATAGAGATAATGTGGCACTTAATAAATACTTTTCAGAACTTTAAAAAGAAAAGTAAATCCCACGTTTTTTTTTCCTGAATCTCTTAGACAGAAATGTAAACAAATGTACTCACATTTGTTTAAGGGTATTGTTTTCCTACTTAAATAGGAATAAGATGATTTATTATTTATGATTTATTTATTACGGGGCCTCGGTGGAACCAAGTGAGGTGAAGGTCATGTGAGCTATATTTTTTCCCCTACTGGCACAGGCTGGACCCATCCCCTATAGATTGCCTTCAGATACTGGGGATAGTACCCGAAGGTCTTGTTTGCACTCACAACTCCTGTGTGATGCCAGATAAGTGCTACATACTCCTCCTGTCCTGCTAGTCTCTCCCTTGGATACTGCCGTGTCGGCTGGCTATAGCTGCCCTTCCTCCTGGGTCCTGCTCCTTCCGTGGCCCCCATCACAGCTGAGGTACCAGAGTGCTCCAGGTGCAAAGCTTTGCTGGTTGCTCTGGAGTCCCTTCAGGACCAAAGCTGAACCCTGTCTCTTAAGATATATGAAGGATGCCCCTTCTCTAGCTTTAATATTACACTTATCCAGGTGGGTACCATCACAGTGCTGCTTAAAATCCTTAAGTCTTATAGAATTCTTAGCAAAATAGTCCTTATTTATTTTTCTCCGGAAAGCCTCCCTTTTCTCCATTGGACACAATCATAAGTTCACCTGGGCTTGGAGAAAAACTTGTGAGCCAGACACAACGCTATCTGCCTAGAATTGGAACCCTCCCTCTCTCAAATAATTTCCAAGGATAACTATGGTTGTAATTGCCCAATATTTGTCTTAGGGTGAGTTCTCTCCCACAGGCTTCTGGCAGGCTTGCCTTACCAATTCCTCTAACTTGCTCAGTATGTATAAGTTAGAGGAAATTATGACTTAAGCTCAAGCTAGGATATTACCAATCTGCCCCACCCTACACCAACAAGAAACACGCAGAACTACTCTGTAAGTCATTAAATTACTATATATGTCTGTATCAGATATTATGATTTCTGTGTTAAACTTGTTTGTAAAACCTAAAATTTTGTTTTATTGATTGTATTCACTCTAGAAACACAGACAGTGGTTAGTAATTTCTCAGAATTGTAACCCAATCATGAATCCAGTCTGTCTGAGGAACTATGTAAGCTTCAGTGTGTTCACATCTCTAAAAACTGTAATTTGCAATTCCAAAGGGATCTGGGAGAGGTATTGTTTCCTCAAATTCAACGGTAAAATTTAAATATTTCAGGTGTCAGTGTTTCTCCTATAAAATAAGCAGAGACCTGGGCTCTACCCCAGACCCACTAAATCTGCTTTTCTGTTTATAAGCACATAAGCTAGAAAGTGACTGCTAGCTATATACAATATATTCCTAGTTTTAGTAAGGATAAATTATAACATAAATAGAAGTACAGATGATTATAAGAAAACTAAAGAGGTAAAAGCCTTGTCCAACCATATTTTTAAATAAGGAATTAAAAATAACTCCATCAATTTTACTAAAATTTAATTTGGAGAGGCTTCCCTGGTGGTCCAGTAATTAAGCCTCCATGCTTCCAATGCAGGGGGCATGGATTTGATCCCTGGTTGGGGAACTAAGAACCCACATGTGGCATGGCACAGACAAAAATAAACAAAAAGTTTAGATTTTTTGCAGCAAAGCAAGACCATATACAGAATAAATATGGTATAAATAAATAAAAACCTAAGAGAGGTGGCAAAACAGCAAGATGTATCTTCTATGATTGACATTATGGAATGCCTTGCACTACTCCTTACAATATGAGTAAAGTACATCAAAAATAAGTTCAGAGTTCTTTGGGAATCAGATCTCAAAGTGGTAAGCCAGTCCTGTGCCCCTGATTTGCTTTTAATTTTTTCACTGCGTGATGCCATTCAGAGGATCTTCATGTCTTCAGACCATTCCTCAAGATTATGGTAGCCTGATGATGCTGATTGGGCTGGATTCTGGCTGGAGTGAGACAAGGATCTAGCAACCCTATAGGACAGGATGAATCTAGCCCCCTGGGCAGGATGTGGAAGGGCTCCCCCAAGGCACACCCCTCTCCAGGGTGGTCTGACATTGGTTTCTCTGCTCCAGCCTGCAGGGGGCACCAGACTCTTCTAGGCCCAGGGCCAGACTGTCCTAGACATGCATACCTGGAAGACAACAACTGTCCCCAGTGCAGGTCAGAGCACTTTGCCTCTNCTATCAGATCTAGTCCCTTAAATCTATTTCTCACTTCCACTGTATAGTCACAAGGGATTTGATTTAGGTTGTACCTGAATGGTCTAGTGGTTTTCCCCACTTTTTTCAATTTAAGTCTGAACCTGGCAATAAGGAGTTCATGATATGAGCCACAGTCAGCTCCCAGTCTTGTTTTTGCTGACTACATAGAATTTCTCCATTTTTGGCTGCAAAGAATAAAATCAAATTGATATTATAAGGGTCTTTAAAACTAAGCTTTAGTATCAATAGTGTGGGGTTCCCCAGGTGGTGCTAGTGGTAAAGAATCTGCCTGCCAATGTATGAGATGCGGCTTTGATTCCTGGATGGAGAAGATCCCATGAAATAGGGAATGGCAAGCCACTCCAGTGTTCTTGCCCGGAAAATTCCATGGACAAAGGAGCCTGGCAAGCTATAGTCCATGGTGTACCTATATAAAACTAAAACTTAATTCTCTTTTTCTCTGGTATAAGGAAAAAGTTTCATAGACTACCAGTCTGCTCTTGAGAAGAGATTGCAAAAGGTTTTTCTTTACATTTTAATCTGCCTAGAAAAAACAAAGATTTTGTGTCTTACCAAAGTAATTTCCTATGCTTCATATTCATCATTAGGTCTCCAGTTACTTAAAACCACGTCTTCTGAGTATTTGCCTTTAAGATCTGTTTTCACTTTTGTTAGATGGATAATTAAGTAGCTTCATAATGATCTGTGATCCTTCTTAGTCAAGTGTCCACCTTTTTAAATTTTGTATTAACTTCTCCAAATCAAATTATAAATGAAGTCTTTTTGACCTCAAACTAATTTTGGAATTTCCCAAAGGTGCTCTGGAAAATTTCAAAAGATTTATTCTCTCTCCTTTTAAAAAAATGAGCTATTAAACTAATTAGGCTTATTTGATATTTTAAACTTTCTTTGGGTTATATTCGTATATGTTAAATATAAGTGTTCCAGAAATTGTATGAAATTTTCTAGATTTCTGATATGTCCTAGTATAATGTTATCAGTCATAATTCTAATTATCTTAAAATACTGTCACAGAAATAGCCAAATTTCCTTATCAATTGCATTACAATGTACTCTCATATCTTTAATGATGGCCATTTTTAAGCCTTTTGTCATTTATAGAAAGGAGATCAAACCAGTCAATCCTCAAGGAAATCAGTCATGAATATTCATCGGAAGGACTGATGTTGAAGCTGAAACTCCAATACTTTGGCTACGTGATGCAAAAAACTGACTTCCTGGAAAAGACCCTGATGCTGGGAAAGACTGAAGGCAGGAGGAGAAGGGGACAACAGAGGATGAGATGGTTGGATGGCATCACCGACTCAACGGACATGAGATGACTTTGAGCAAGTTCCTGGAGCTGGTGATGGACAGGGAAGCCTGGCCTGCTGCAGTCCATGGGGTTGCAAAGAGTCAGACATGACTGAGCAACTGAACTGAACTGATTGTTTTATTCTGACAATTTTGCAAAAGTGCTTCATCTTCCAGATTCATGGGAAGGACTATGAGAACTATGATTTCTGAAATCTTTCACATCATACCACTGGACTGGATAAGAATTTATAGAACTTGAATGAAAAAATTGAATTCATAAAACTGCTAACAAAAGAACAAGATCAACAAGAGTTAATTTATGTGGGGCTGAATCAACTAATGAGGATGATTGGAATTTTTTATGACTTGTTTGAAACATCTTGATTCAATGTTTTGTTTTCCACATTTAAGGAAAACTCTTTTTCTTTTCTCTTAAGCTATCTATGACTTTGGGGCTTCCCTGGTGGCTCAGATGGTAAAGAGTCTACCTGCAATGCAGGGTTTGACCCCTGGGTCGGGAAGATACCCTGGAGAAGGGGATGGCTACCCATTCCAGTATCCTTGCCTGGAGAATTCCATGGACAGAGGAGCTTAACAGACTGGGGTTGCAGAGTGGGACACAACTGAGTGACTAACACACACACAAAGTATACCCTTATGAACAAAGGTGAAACAATTGATTTTCCTCCCTATCTGATCCCTCCAGAATTTGGAACCTTACTGAGTAGTTTTCATGGCAATTAGCAATTAACAGGACACAATTAGAAACACTGGTTATATTAACAAGGCTTTAACTGTGTAGGAGAAGAAATAGAATTTTCTCTCTACCCTTCCAAGGTTGTGGTTGAGATCTGCTGTAATAAAAGACAAACAGGAGAAAAACAAGAAGTTTAATATCATGTATACCTCCTGTTCAGTTCATGGGGTCACAAAGAGTCAACACGACTAAAACGACTTAGCATGCATGCACGGATACCATCCAGGAAAACTGAGTAACTCCCCCAAATGGCCCAAGCTATCACCTTAAATACTATCTTCTGCTAAAGACAAAAGATGTTGGTGGGGGTAGGGGCAGTCACAGGCGGTTACTGTTACTGAACTGGCTTTATTTGCTTGATGTTCAGCAAGCCAAATGGTGAGATGCTGAGGTTTTATAGCAGAGGACAAGTTTATTCACAAGGCAGCCATTTGAGGAGACAGGAGAACGTGTCTCAGATCTGCCTCCCTGATGCTGAGAGGCTTGAGATATTTATGGGATAAAGAAGCAGGGTGGCCACAGGCATGGGGAAAGGTGACTGGAGGTAGTAGGGAAAAGGTTAGGTAATTAGTGTTTTGTGCAGGCGTATCCAAGTTATCTGCTTCTTCATGGGGTGTATGTTATGAAAAAATGGAGGTGCTTATCATAACCTAAGGGTGGAGTTTTTGGCCCTGTGATGTTAAAGGTCCTTCATTGGCCACCTGTGCAGGCTTGATTTTAGGATTGGTGGTCCCAACCAGTTTTAGCCAGTTTGAACTGGACAGGAGCTAACTCCAAGTTCCTAGAAAACAACTTAAGCCCCGTTACTATAGTGACCCCTACGTCAGAGACGGTAGGGGCGGTTAAGAAGTCTTATGATATATTACCTAAGCTTGGAGGATATGTAATTGAAGAAGGAAAAAAATAGAAAGGAAAATTGAAAGCAAGCTTAATCAGTAAAGACAGATTACAAACAGAGGTTTTCTTTTGTTTGTTTGTTTGTTTGTTTTTTTAACAAGCTGTTCCCTTATCTGCTGTTCTGTAAGATACACTCAAGGATTTCGGTTAAGGTGCCAGCTTCTGTTAACCCTATGGGGCATGGTTTTATAGTCAGACAAAGCACAGTAAACACGAGTGCTGTTATTTAAGTTTGCTCCTTCTCCATGAGTTTATAGAGATTTCTGTCATCCTCCTCTTCCTGGTACCAAGAGGAAGACACCCTTACAAAGGAGACTTCCCTTACTAGACTCATTTTGCAAACTAGTCTTCCTTTGATTCTCTCTGATAGAAATGGGGGTGAGTATAGAGAATAAAATTATGTTTTCAGTGGAAACTGTAACATACCTGTGTGGATTTCAGATTCTAGTCCTGTTAAATGTGTTTGATGTTTTGTATTTTGCTTCATAGCATCTCATAATCAGCCCTCCCTCCAAACATCTTTCTTTTGTCTTTAGCTGAAGATGCTATTTAAGGTGGTTGTTTGGGCTATTTCAGGGAGTTACTCAGTTTTCCTTGATTATCTCCTATGTATACAGGAAGTATATATGCTATCAAATTTCTGTTTGTTTTTCTAAGGTTGAAGTGAAGTGAAGTGAAGTGCTCAGTCGTGTCCGACTCTTTGCGACCCCATGGACTATAGCCTACCAGATTCCTCCGTCCATGGGATTTTCCAGGCAAGAGTACTGGAGTGGGTTGCTATTTCCTTCTTAATCTATCTTTTAATACATAGGGGGGTCTCAGCCAAGGCCCCAGAAGTATAGAGGGAAAATTCTTTTTCCTCCCCTACAACATCCATGTACTTATGTTGTGTGTGTACACATATCTCCTTTTATACAGTTTGTTCCCTGGTGGCTCAGATAGTAAGGTATCTGCCTGCAATGTAGGAGACCCGGGTTTGATCCCTAGGTTGGGAATATCCCCTGGAAAAGGAAACAGCAACCCACTTCAGTACTCTTGCCTGGGAAAATCCCATGGACAGAGGAACCTGGCAGACTACAGTCCATGGGTTCACAAAGAGTCAGACACAACTGAGTGACTTCACATACAGTTTGTCAATTTACTTTTTATATGGTATATATGTTACCGTATATATTTATATAATATTGTCAACTAAGAAGATGTGCATATGTATTCATTTACATATTTATTGTCATCATATCTTCTATAGCATATATTTTATTTATTCCTCGTTTTTTTTTGCACATGTACCATGGCATTCACCCACATGGACATTCCATCAACCACAGTCCTTGACAGTAGTGTCTATAGTGAAGATAAAATTGTTCTCATTGATTTCAGAGGCCTCTCTGTATGAAGGCCACATGAATGGACAGGCCCCCCAAAAAGGCATAAGGTAGAGCAAAGAGCACTAGCTTTGTTTGGAACTGAGCAAAGAAATCCAAAATGAGCTAGAACCTACTTTAGGCCAGATATTTAATCTCTGAGATCTTAAATCCTTACAACCCTTTGAGGAAGGCATTCATCCTTATTATAGATGAGGAAATTGAAATTCAAAAATGTTTGGTAACTTACACAGGATCACACAACCTGTAGGAGGAGGTTGGATTTGAACTTACATGTGTCTGCCTCTTTAGCCATCATGCCTTGCTTGCTCCTAAAATTTCACACTGAGTCTAGTGGTACTCAGTTTTTGGAACTCAGAAAAGGTGTCAACGCTACCCCACTCGCATGCCCCACTCTTATTAAGTTTGAAATCTCTTTTTTACCACAAGAATGTTTTTGCAATCAGAAAATTTAGTAGAATGATCTCTTTCAAAATCTCTGCAGTTAAAAACATCTCTAAGAATATCAACTGGTACATGAGAAACAGATGAAATATTTAAAACATATATTACATATTTTGAGATAAACATATATTACAGATTTTGAGATAAACATGTATTACAGATTTTGAGACATCTTTGAAAAATATATTAAAACATATAAATCTCCACTCAGCAATAGAAAATAAGCGAAGTATATGGAAAAGTTCATGAGAAACAATTCATACACATGGAAACACATTCATAGAATTTGAATGATATTATATAAATGACATTATGCCCTACTTTTCATTCAACAAAATGTTCTTTTTTCCATTCTAGCATGTCTTAGAAATCTATCCAGGTTGTTACCTACTATGGTATAAGAAATGTATTTGACTTTTGTCCTGTTACTTGCACATTGCTCTTCAAAGCTTTGGAACTGCCTGAGTGATAGGAGTCTTTTGTTATTCACAGGAAGACCCTTTTGAGCTTATGCTTAAGGGGGTAGGGCCACTAGATAGCTTCAAGATGGGGCTGGTCACCAGAAACCGGAACTTTCAGCCCCAAAGACAACTGGGAAGGGGAACAAGACTGGATGAGCTTCCAGCTGGCTTCCCCAGTGGCTCAGTGGGTAAAGAGTGAAGTGAAAGTCACTCAGTTGTGTCCGACTTTTGGAGACGTCATGGACTATACAGTCCATGGAATTCTTCAGGCCAGAATACTAGAGGAGGTAGCTTTACCCTTCTGCAGGGGATCTTCCCAACCCAGGAATCAAACCCAGGTCTCCCGCATTGCGGGAGGATTCTTTACCAGCTGAGCCACAAGGGGAGCCCAATGGGTAAAGAATCCACCTGCAATGAAGGAGACGCAGGAGAGGTTTGTTTTTATTCCTCGGTCAGGAACATCCCGAGGCTAGTATTCTTGCCTGAAAAATCCCATGGAAAGAGGGACCTGGCGCAAAGAGCTGGACACAGCTAAGCATGCAAGCACAGGCTGGTGAATGTGTCCACATGCTGAGAGGGTGGAACACCCCACTTCCTTGGGAACAGAAGTCCATGCATTCAGGTCCCTTCCGGACCTTGCCCCTACCTCCTTATCTGACTGTTCATCTAATTTCTTTAAAATAAACTGGAAAACAGAAGTAAACCTCTCCGAGTTCTGTGAGCCAACCTAGCAAGTGTATCAAACTGAGGCAGGGGTTCATGGGAATCTCTGGTCTATAACTGGTCTGTCAGAAGCACAGGTTGACATCTGGAGTGCGAGAGGGCGCAGTCTTGTGGAAATAAGCCCTTAACATGTGGGCTTTGACACTCCCTCAGGGTCAGAGTTGTTAATTGCTTGGTGGGTTAAAAAACTGGCCTCTGTAATGGACATCTGTCATCTGAATTCCTGCTGGACTGGTTCAGTCAGATCTCTGAGGCCAAACCTTCATGGCTTTGCCTTAAGCTTTCTCCTGCTGTCCCCCTTCTGTCTAGACTACCCTCGGCTCCTCTGTTAAGCAAAATCCTATTTAATCACTAAAACTCAACTGAAGTATCTTCTTCACAGTGATCAGAGTTACGTGTCTTTTCCTGGTGTTCCTAAATTACCAGTTGACTAGACTTTATTATCAAGCTAAAACTATGTTTAGACGTCTCTCTCCCACATAAAGGCTTCCCAGGTAGTTCAGTGGTAAAGAACCCGCCTGCCAATGCAGGGGACATAAGAGACACAGGTTCGATCCCTGGGTTGGGAAGATCACCTGGAGGAGGGCGTGGCAACCCACTCCAGTATTCTTGCCCGGAGAATCCCATAGACAGAGGAGCCTGGTGGGCTACAGTCCATGGAATTGCAAAGAGTTGGACACAAATGAAGTGACTTAGCACACACGCATGCTCCCATATAAATCAGTGATCCCCGGGGACATTTCTGTCTTATTTGACATCCTATATACGACAGAGGATAAAACATTTATTAAATATAAGTTTGCTGAACCAAATATTCAAGATTGTAACTGTCTCCTCTGTTTCAACCTCTATCACTCAGACCTCAAAAAACTAGGGGTGATTTGGACCCTTTCGAGAGGCCGAGAGGCCAAGGGTGAGTAAGGCTGTGAGAAGGCTGGGGCTCAGGAGGGAAGAGTTCTGTGCTCTAGGTTCATATGGATTCTGGGAAAGGCAGCAGCCACCAGTCTGGAAAGGCCCCCAGTCAGGCCAAATGGTGTTCCTAAGGAAGACCCCTTCTCACTCCACTCTGGTGGACAGTGTGGACTCAGAGCATCCTGGATCTGGAAGGGACCGTGTTCATTGCTCTACCACAGCCTCTGAGCCCACGTTTCAGGGAGGAGGAGGAGGACACAGAGGCATGGAGAAGGGTAGAAGGCACCCAGCCTCCACAGCCCTTCAGCCAGTGGCAGCCCAAGCCCTGCCCAGCCAAGAGCCCGCTACTGTATCCTTCAGCCCAGGTCTGCACCTGCCTTCCCTATCCAAGTGTCTCCCAGAAAACGCAGGTGCCACCCCACCTCTCCTCAGAGTCCCCTCCTTCTTTCTCTGGGCATCTACAAGGGTGTGTGCGTGTGTGTGTGTGTGTGTCCCTTCCTCGTTTCTCTGGACATCTGCAGTGTGTGTGTGCGCACGTGCATGTGTATGTGTGTCCCGGTTCAGTGAGGACGAGGCCACAAGCAGAAGAGAGGGGCTCCTGTCACTGCACTTCCCACCTGGCTATCCCCCCTGGGGCGGGAGTGGGGGAGGCAGGCCTGGGAGCCCCAGGCTGGACGGGGCCTGCTACAGTCCCAGGCAGCAAGTCTTGAGATCCAAGTACTGACACAGGTGTCATCAGGAAAGAACGCAGAGGCGGTAGCAGCAGGGGGACCGTCTGGGCTGGAGAGAGCAGAATGCCTCAAGTCCATCTCCAGACACATGGGCACTGCAAAGGCAAACCAGACCTCCATGGAGTCTGTGCTGGAGAAGGGCTCCGCAGGCAAGGGTCGGGGGGACTCTGTATCTGCCACACAAGTGCAGTCTCACCACGGAGCAGGAATCCCTGATCCAGAGACCTACCCTGGGCTTCCTCAGAGCTCCCCGAGAAAGGCCAAGCCCCTGGAGACTGTTGTCATGGCAGCAGCTGGCCGGAGCTGACAGTCTTCCCCCTTGGCCTGCATGGCTGCCCTGCCTGCCTTCTGGGACCTTCAGCTCCTGCTCCCTGAAAAGGCCTCTGCTGTCCACCCTGACTGCATGTAAACATGGCTGGAGCCCACGTGTCTGTGAGCAGCTTTCACCAAGGAAATATCCCTGTAGCATATTCTGAGCATCTCTAGATGGTGAGATGTTGGGAGCAAGTCCCTCCTGAATCATACAAGCCATCAAGGAACCTAGTGAGGATAACCAGAAGTCCACAGATGTATGTCCCAGGGCTGGTCTCTTTCCTGGCTTGCTAGATGAACTTAGCAATATATTTAATCTTTTTCCAGGTCTATTTTCTCATCTGTAAATAAGATCAAAAGCAGATTTATAAAATTGTATCTGTATAGCATGTATAAATAAGTTTTCAATCTGGTCTCAATTCAGAGATGCACAATAGTGACATTTTGGACTAGGTTCAAAGTGGTGTTAGTTTGGTCACAACTAAAGTAGCAAATATGCAAAGCAAAGGACACAAAAGAGATGACAGTGCAGGTGACTGAAGGAAGCAACCCCTTCTCTGTCTTGTAGGTCACTGTAGTGTGGCCACAGCCCAGTGGTCTTGGCAGCTCATGTGACGTGAGATGCTCACCAGGTCAGAGGAGCACAGAACTGTGGGTTCACCACTGTTTAACATGTTATTGACCAGGGATTTTTGTTGAAATTCACAACTGTGGCGTTAATAAATCTCTTGTCAATAATGTGTTAAGCTCCCAGTGCTGTCAGCTTGCAGAAATAATTATAGACTAACCTACAAGGCGCTTCCCTTGTGGCTCACCTGGTAAAGAANCAGGTCAGAGGAGCACAGAACTGTGGGTTCACCACTGTTTAACATGTTATTGACCAGGGATTTTTGTTGAAATTCACAACTGTGGCGTTAATAAATCTCTTGTCAATAATGTGTTAAGCTCCCAGTGCTGTCAGCTTGCAGAAATAATTATAGACTAACCTACAAGGCGCTTCCCTTGTGGCTCACCTGGTAAAGAATCCGTCCACAAAGCGGGAGACCTGGGTTCGATCCCTGGGTTGGGAAGATCCCCTGGAGAAGGGAAAGGATACTCACTCTAGTATTCCGGTCTGGAGAATTCCATGAACTGTATAGTCCATGGGGTCACAAAGAGTTGAACGTGACTGAGCGATTTTCACTTTTACTTTCACGAGGCGCTATATCGGCCCCATGTGAGGCACTTCACCAAGGCCTAATGCCAGGTTCTGGGCCTTGACATTCTGTGACAGCACTGAGAAATGCCTGTCTTCTGTATTTGTTCTTCAGATGAGGAGTTTTCAGTGCATGTCAACTTAGGGGCATTTTTGTGGACAGGGCTAGACATGATCTACTTCACTGGGAGGAGAATATGTCCACCTCTGCTCAATTTGGCAGAAGAAAAGTCCTAGAATATTTATCCAAAGATTGTGTGGAAAAAAGTAAGGAACGTATATTAACAGCATAAAGGGAGGCATGAGAAAGGGTAAAAGAAAAGATCAAAGGTGTTCGAAGTGAAGGAGATCTTCACTGTCTGCCATGATAAGTGATGAAATCAGATGTTGACTACCATCCAAGCCATGGGTCCACAGTGCTCTGAAAATAATCCCTTTTCTTCTAGCCTGAGCTAAAGTACCTGGTTTTCTCCAAAAGCAATGGTGGTGTGAGGCCTTTGAGGTCATTTGTTCATATGGCTCTCTGTACCTGTGATCTATTTCCATGCTCCTGAAACATCCCAAGGAGCATTTCCTTTATGAGATGTGCCTTCCTTTATATTTCCTGTTCATATTCCTTTATAGTACCAGCTCTGGGGAACTATTCATTCTAGAAGAACGGCACAGCAGGAGCAGAGTGGGTAAGGCATGTTGGGGTCACACTGATGGGGGGGGTCTCTTTTGGCTGGTACAGAGGAAAAACTGTTAATAAAGCTTAGACTATGTGACTCAGACTAGATCCTGAAGAGTGATGAAGGTCAGGATAGGGAATCTAAGATTGTTCAGTGGACTGTGGGCCAGAGCATTTGAGCAGAATGGCAAGATAAAATCAGGAAATAAGGTAGATTAATTCCAGTTTGCAGTGGACATTATCTTCTCCAAGTTTCTACTGACCTGCTAATAATCCCCACCTCACATGAGAGGTGAGAGGGCACAAGGAGTTGTGCACTGGCCTGTATAAAGCAACCGTCCCCATGCAGGACACATAGCAGGTACAGTAGTGATAAGTTCTCAGAGACCTCTAAAGGATAAATCATTTCCTTGTGATTTGGCCTTTTTGTCTCCCCCAATTTATTCACCCTCAACATAACATATACACTGGTGGTTATACAAAACAATCATAACTGCCTTTCAGCGCATGTCCAAGATGGAAGGCTTCAGCACCCCCAATTTAGGTAAATGGTAAAATTCTTAGCAGCCAAAACAATGTTGGTTAATACAGCTTAGAAATTCTGTTAAAACTGTAAGCAGTAACTAATTCATGATTATGTATATGTGAGGTTTGGGGGCTCATTAGCCGAGTATAGTTGCATAGATGAAATGGAAAAGTCTGAATGCATAGATGTAATGCAGACGTTAATTCACCCTGAAAAGGGCCCCTTGATTTGTATGGGCACTATCTAAGAAGGGTTACGGCAGGCAAAATTTTCAGATGGTCCCAAAGACCTTCAAGCTGATTCCCTCCTATTTATTGTAGATGGGCCCGATGACTATGAAGAGCTACCGCTCCCATGATTATGTCAGGTTATATGGCAAAACGGATTTTGCAGATAGAATCCATGTCCCAAATCATTAATCAAAAGGGCAATCACTTAGTGGGTCTGACCTAATTGAACAAGTCCTTAAACAGATGACCATTCCTTAAGTCAGAAAGATTTGAAGTGTGAAAAGGATTCGATGTGAGGGAGATTTTCCACTTTGGTTTTCAAGATAGAGGGGCCATGTGGGAAGGAATGTGGGTGACGTCTGAGCCAAGTGTGGCCCCCAGCTGATGGTCAGGAGGAAAGCAGGATCTCAATCCTACAACCACAAGGAACTCAATTCTGCCACAACCATGTAAGCCTGGAAAAGGACTCTAAGTTCCAGATGAGCGTAGCCTGGCTGACACCTCGATTTCAGCCTTATGAGATCCTGAACAGAGAACTCAGTACACGCCTGACTTCTGACTTACTGAACTGGTAGCCAAAGAAATGGCTGTTATTTCCAGCAGTTAAATTTGGTATTTTGTTACATGACAACAGAAAACTAATACAGGGGTCATACAATATCTCAGATATTTTTGTAAAGTTACCAAAGCAAAAATACTGACAATTAAAAAATACTGTCTTTTTCTACTCTGACTCCCCTCATGTTGGTAGTGGTGAGATGGAGGTGGGCATGTTTGGGATCAAATTAAGGGGAAGTTGATTTGGAGTTGCATTTAGTTTGGGTTTACTTGTATAATTTATTCATGCTTTCCTCAGTCACTTCTGTGTATGATTAAGTACCTGTAAGATTTCACAGTGTACTAAGTAGAAGCTCTAAGAATCAAACTAGAGTTATCTGACTCTAATGCTAATGAACTAATGCTATACTCTACCGCTGTTCATATGTTTAGTGACTCTTGAATAAATTTTACAGCTCAAGTGAACACCATGGTGGTTTAACACTGGCCACTTGCTAGCATTTGATGCTGTTTCCCACTTTATTACCTGACTCCAAGATACTTCTTCAGTCTTGGCTCCCATTGCTTCCCTATAAATATGTAAAATGTGATTTATCAAAGATGAACTTCTGACCTTTTGCTACACTAACTACATGTATGGGTTTGCCCAATCACATCCACACAGGTTCATATTAATTTCTTAGTGATATGGTATGAAATACTGACATTGACTAAGAAGATACCTTAAAATTCAAAATTTCTACTACTGTGAAGACTGTGGGAGAGGACAAATAATTTTCCCTCTACCCTTCTAGGTTCTTTACTGAGACCCTCCTGTAATAAAGAACAGATTAGTAAGAGAAAAACAAACACATTTAATAACATGTATATATCCCAGGTGGCGCTAGTGGTAAAGAGTCTGCCTGCCAATGCAGAAGACACAAGAGAAGTGGGTTTGATCCTTGGGTTTGATCCTTGGGAAGATACCCTGGAGGAAGAAAGGGCAATCCACTCCAGCGTTCTTACCTGGAACATTCCACTGACAGAGGAGCCTGGCTGGCAACAGTCCATGTAGTTGGAAACAGTTGCAAAGAGCTGGTCACGACTGGGTGAACACACATGCACGCATAGGTCCTGTATATAAAGAGGAGACCCAGCAAAACTGAGTAACTCTCAGAAACAGCCCAAGACACCGCTTTAAATCCCATGTCCAGCTAAAGACAAAGGATCTTACTGGTGGGGGTGGGAATGGGGGAGACCAGTCAATAGAGGCAACCAGGAAAAGCCAGTTAAACAAGAATAAGGTTGTTATGCAAATTTAACTTGTAGCCTTCTCTATTGATAAAAGTTTCTAGAGATTTAGTCATCCTTCTCTTCCAGGTACTGAGAGGGAGACACCCTTACAAGTGGAAATTTCCCTTATAAATGTAAATATCTCTTAGGAAAGGGTAACTTACTGGTTTTCTGAGCTTCTGCTAGGTCTGGATTTCTTAAAAAATCATCAGCCTAAAATAATCTTGTGCCCAAAGGTATATTTTGGAGTGGCAAATTCTGCTCCTCTTCAGGACACTAACATCAAACTGGTTTGCAAGCATCATTAAGAGTATTTAAGATAAAAATATTCACAAGAAAACTTAAATGTTAAGCTCATAAAAGAAAGAAATTTGACAGCGGTTCTACCTCTAAAATTTCACCTGTCACCAATAATGAGTTGTAAAACTAAAATTTTTATCAACAACAATAATAGTAACAAATATATTAACCATGCAAAGGAAAGATAGAATTATTTTTACATTTTTCTCTAGGAAAAATTATATTACACAGACATATGAAGAGAGGATCAAAAGTCTGTAATAAAAAAAATTGTAGGGAAAAAATCATAGAAGTGGGCCAGGCAGTAATTAATAAAAATGGTATGTGTATGGAAATTGAGATGTTTTATATATACCAGCTGTTCAAATTTCATAATTTCTTGTGATTTATTATAAATTAATATTAACTTTGGCACCTAGTTGCCTGCATTGCTCATGTATTTTTGACACCCTTTTTCATAAAGCACGTCCCCTGAATTTTAAGTTTCACCCTCACAACTTAGATCTGTCCCTGAGATGGTAAGAAGTAGTATGAAATTTTGGTTGTAATTGGAAAGGGATAATATGGATGTGGCCATGGTAGGGAACTAGGAAATAGAGGAATTGTGGAGGTTAATCACAATCTTGAAGACTTGAACATGTGACCGACCAGCTTTTAAGATCTGAAGCTCCAAGTTGGTATTATGAAATTATGTGACCTCAGAGGCTGACTTCATGGACCCTCCCCTCCCTCCACGGCCACATACACAGGGGCCCTTCACAAGGGGAGCCTCAGCTGCTCTGTCCATTTCATACTTCCAAAAAACGTGGCTGCCTGAAGGATCCATATTTGTAATATCACTGAGCAGGGAAAACAGGTGGCTGGGTTGTTTACTTATTCCCACACATGCTTGAATCTGCCTCCTGCTTCCCAAATGACAGCAGAGAGCTCTTTTCTGCTTTTTAATGGCAAACAGGATGTAGGCTGATAGTAATAACAGTAATGATAATAATAACTATAAGGAACAGAACTGACAAATATTAAAATGAACTAGTAAAAATCTCTCTCTCTCGGACCCTCACTTCCTCAACCCTATTTCAAGTGCCTGGACAGGACTGCAATTTGGTCGACCTCCGGGTGGGGAGGTGGAAAGTCTAGGACGCGGGCGGAGGGAAAAAAAAAGGAGACTCCGGGGATTAACCCTCAAGGGCTGATTCTCTCTGATAATCTGAGAAAGCCACAGAGACATTCCAAGCAGATGATACACTTGACAAAAGACTTTCAGGTGCGGGGGCGGACAGCTCGGCTCCAGCAGTGCTGCTGAGTTAATCGAGGACCTGAACTCACTGTTCACATGGCCTCGCTGGACAAAGGGCTGACGTGAACTTCAGGCACTGTGTAGTCTGAGTCCTCTTCCCGCCTAGGCACCGTCTCCCGCTTACCTTGGGGCAGGCGTAGGCGGGCGCGCTTCTAGACCAGAGGAGGAGAGTAGCATCTGCCCGCGATTTGATCAGAGGCTATCCAAAGGCGAGGGCGGACACCTATGCGGGCCCACGAGTGCAGTGCCCATGCTCCTTTCCTGGCCCTGCTCCTGTCGACTTTGGGGCAAAAAAAATGGTGGGCTTGTGGGGCCGCCGCCAGGCTTGGGTACCAGCTCCCTACTGCATGGAAAGCAGGTTGGCCTCCGGCCCAGGAAAAGAGGAGGAGGCAAATCCCTGGGTTCCCTGCAAGTGCAGGTGGAAGCCACCTGCAAACCGCCGGAAAGGAAAGTGGGGAGGGGGGGGCCCGGGAGCAGTCCAGTTTTCACCCCACAGCCTCGTCTTCTATCCATTTTGATTCAGAAAATGGTGGGCAACGGGAATGCTGGGGAGGTGGGCGGGAACCCTGCGTGGGTGCCAGCTTCCTATTGCGGAAGACGTGGGCGGGCGGGTGGAGGGAAAGATGGACAGAGGTAAGCACACCGGATTCCTGCCGGTGGGGTGCTTGTAGACCCTAGGGGTGGGGGCGGGCAGGCACGGAAGCAAATCCTTTCAGGGACTGCATTCCCCACACTCTCGCTCTGTCGCCCTGCGGAGTTGATGGAGCTCTGGAAAGGAGTGTAAGGAAAACATGGTCTTTTTTCACAAGAAAATTCCTGACATGCCACACTAGAAGGTTAGCAATCTAGTTCTGGATTTTTGAAAAAAATTTTTCCTCTTTTGTTCGCGTCTTCTGTTTTTCCATGTACTTGGGTAACAAATAAAAAAATTAAAAAATATAAAATTCAAAAGGGTTTGTCAAATCATCTGATAATTGTTTTAATATCACTAATCCATAAGTCCGTCCCCCAATATGTTTTTGTTACACAATATGTATTTTAAGGTTTCACAGGTGACTCTATTGCATCCTAAACTTTGAGAGCCATCTCTTGTTAGTCAGGTTAGGCTAAGCTTATGCTGGGGTAACAATCCCCAGACTTCAGGGGGTTAACACGGTTTAGTTTCCAGCACATAAGGAATGCCCAGCATCCCTTGGTGAAGGTCAGGGGTGAGGGGGCTCTGATTCCTATAGTCTGTCATGGACCCTAAGCTGACAGAGGCTCCACAACCTGGACCCTTGCTGGTTACTGTGGCAAGGGGAGAGTGTCATAGAAATCTCTCACCTATTCGCTCTATAAAGTCACTGTAGTCTAGAAGTAATGGAAGTCACTGCCATGCACAACTGATTAGCCAAAACTAGTCACGTAGCCTCACCTAATGACAAGGGGCCAAGGGAGCTACGGGATTAGAAGTATAGTTTTCTGTGTGTGGAAAGGCAGCATATAACTGAAAATATTCATAAAAATTCCAGGGGGAGTGCCTTTGTAAAGCACTAGAAGAAAAAATTGAAAATTGTAAAGAAAAAGTGACAAGTTTCTATGGAACAAAGCAAGAATGAATGAACCCTTGGCTTTTTCTTTTCCCTCTATGTTGTTATTTTGGGGGAATTTTCAGGCTACTCTTTAAGTCTGATGGATGCTGGTCCAGCTGGATTCTGGCTGGAGTGAGATGAGAGTCCAGCAACTCACCAGTTCTATAGGACAGGATGAATCTAGCCCCCTGGGCAGGATGTAGAAGGGCTCCCCCAAGGCACACCCCTCTCCAGGGTGGTCTGACATTGGTTTCTCTGCTCCAGCCTGCAGGGGGCACCAGACTCTTCTAGGCCCAGGGCCAGACTGTCCTAGACATGCATACCTGGAAGACAACAACTGTCCCCAGTGCAGGTCAGAGCACTTTGCCTCTCCTTCCTTCTCCCTCCCTCTTTTGGGGAACCTTCTGTAGGGGAGGAGATAAAGCCCAAGGATTCCCAACTGGAAACACTGGTTGGGATACTTGAGCAAACAGGTGCCTGGCCTGGGCCTAACCAGGTAACTTAGGGCTGAAGCAGAAGGGCCTGCCCCTTCTGTCAGAATCCAGTGAAGTACCCGCCCTCCCCCCCCCCCCCA
>SJYA01003373.1:317807-336877 GCA_006410615.1 Neotragus moschatus
TTATAATCGCTGGCAGTGAACAGAGACGCAGCATTTTTTGCCAGGTATTTCAGGAAATCATGCAAATAGCCCAACAATAATGCAAGGCTCTTCTCATCAAGGGGTGTGTATGCCAACATTGCCCCAATTCTTACAAATAATCTCAGGAGGTGTGGTGCCCCATAAACCTGGGACATTGGTGCATCAGGGTGAGCCAAGAGAATTTCGGCATACTGGGGCCTCTCAAATTTGTAGAGCAGCTGGGTGCCCAACATCACGTTGAAATACTCTTTTATCCCTCCCACCACCTCATTAACTGCATACTCCTTGTTGTCAACATTGCCTTGCGATCTTTTGCAGTTGGCGTATTCTTCCAAAATAGTATCCACGTTTTTCTTGGCTGGGAGTTGGAAAAGTTGCTTCTGCCTGGTGACTAAGTCCCAGTCCTCGACAAGCCATGGCTTTAACTCTTCTGGAATCTTCACCTTAACTTCCATTCTATTCTTAAAAGCATCCTCACTTTCAACTGTGGGGTCTGCCCGGGCCCTTTTCTTCCGAGGTGGCTGGGGTGCTTCGCTGGTGCTGCCACCATCTCCATTCCCAGGGGTCTTCTGTTTGTTCCTTCTGGTCTTCCTCACTGACCCTGATGGGGGGTTCTCAGCAGAGCGACCCCCCCATCTGCCTGGGAGTGCTGCTTCCAGATTCTTCTGCTGCGGACCAGCTGTCTTCTTTCCAGAGGACCCTCTCATTTTACTTCTTTGCATATTGCTTCTAGTTGGTTTTTTGAAATTGTCTTCTTCGGCAGATTGGTGTCCACGGGTTTGAGAACCCTGCTTTCTGGAACTCATTCAACCCTGTTTTTATTCCAACCACTGTAATATATAAAACATTTTATTTGGTTGTTTTCTATGGAGACCTTGAACACAGTGTGCTTCCTAAAGGCCTATTAAAGCACAACACACACAACTCTCTTGGAATCTGGATTTCAGATCCTATTTCAGGGCCAACGAATTAACTGTTAGTGACTCACTATCTCTTTGCCCACTCTTTGATCCTCACTAGCCCTCACCCGCTGCTCTCAGCCTACCCAGTCACTCATCAGACCTGCCCATAAATTAGTTTTTTGATGTCACTCAAAAGACAGGAATATAATTTCAAAGAAAGAATGAATTAAACTACAAAAGGCAGTGGAGGTGAAATTCAGGATTTCTGAACAGGAAAAATGACAACACAAAAGAAACAAGAAAGATTAATTTAGCTGCCTGGAGGCAAAATGCGTACCAGCAAAGGTTTTTGTGTAAGTCTAGGTAGGCCTGAACTAGGCTGATGACAGAGTCAAGAGAAAATGAATAGAGAACTTGGTAAATGAAAGAGAGAGAGGAGTCAAAGGCGGCCCTGCAATTTTAGGTCTGGGTAATTAATGAATTAGTAAAAGCACTAATTTTTAATGGTTAGTTTGGAATTAGTAATAAAATAGGAAACAAGTTAATTCATTCATTCAAGTTAGTCTTCATATATTACTGCTTCATATATGTACTTTGGAACAGATATTATGCCAGATACTAGGGATTCGATTATCTAAAGGGACAACTATGAAACAACAAGGTTAGTATAGTGATAGTTATATAAACACAGGACATTTTTAGAGCAAACAAGAAATGGTACCTAATGCTACTTTCAATGATAGCTTGTTGGAGGTGATAAATTGGTGAGGGATAAAGTCAGTGATGACTGCCAGGGTTTTGAGAATGGGTGATTAGGTCATAGTATTATCACCAAATAAGACTGTATCTACAAGAGGAAGAAACAGACTGGAGAGGAAAGAAGTTTGGTATAGACCTATTAAGTGTGAGGTATGCAGTTAAACATGTGACTTTAATGCTTAGGTGAGAGGTCAGAAGCAGAAATGGAGACCTTAGTGTAATCATCATATAGATAGGAATAGAAATAGTTCATGGAGGATAGAGGAAGAACTGAATAAGTCTAGAATTCTGGCCAAACCTAAGAAAGAATTATACTTAAGGGATCAGCAGAGAGAAAGACCAAAAAAAAAAAAAAACCAAAAACCCACAAGCAAAAATGGTCTAAGCAGCCATAGAAGAATTAGGACAATGTTATTTTGGAATTCAAAAACGTTGAGAATTTCAAGAAGGAAAAAGATGATTTACACTGTAAAATGCAGCAGAGAGGATTAGTGAGATAAAGATGAAAACAAGTTCTCTGTGATTCTTACGGAATGACAGATTAAAGTCCTTTGACTTACGCAATCCTCTTCTTTCCCTGCCAAGAACTCCTAGTGTTTTCCCAGATGGAATCTTATAGATCTTCTGGGATGGTCGTGGAGATGAGGTGAGAGACACAACCTAGAAGGGGGAAGCAGGCATCAACAGTGATCTTTTATGAAATCCAGGAAAAAGAAAAAATAATCTAACTTTAAAACATGTGGTTTACAATTGTGGTATCAGAGAAAACACATGGGTTCTGCTGTTAGACATACTTCTACTTCAGTTAGGCTGTCATTTATGGGTTGTGAGGCTCTGGGCAAGATATGTTAAGCTTTCTTGGCCTCTTTTANGTATTGGATCGTGCTTCTTCTTCCCTCCCAACCTCTGTCATTATTCACTGAGAACAAATTCTATTTCTCCACTCTAATGACTTGAGGGTTGCGGTGTGATTTTCTTGGCCAGTGAAATAGATGTGAATGTAAAGTGCACCATACCAACCAGAAGTTTGGCGTTGGCTTCTGCCATTTGTCCTGGCCTCTTAACACTCCTGACCTACACCTTAAGAGCATCATACCCTTGCAGGCATAGATGTGTATAAGAGACAGGAACTAGGCTGATGACAGAGTCAAGAGAAAATGAATAGAGAACTTGGTAAATGAAAGAGAGAGAGGAGTCAAAGGCGGCCCTGCAATTTTAGGTCTGGGTAATTAATGAATTAGTAAAAGCACTAATTTTTAATGGTTAGTTTGGAATTAGTAATAAAATAGGAAACAAGTTAATTCATTCATTCAAGTTAGTCTTCATATATTACTGCTTCATATATGTACTTTGGAACAGATATTATGCCAGATACTAGGGATTCGATTATCTAAAGGGACAACTATGAAACAACAAGGTTAGTATAGTGATAGTTATATAAACACAGGACATTTTTAGAGCAAACAAGAAATGGTACCTAATGCTACTTTCAATGATAGCTTGTTGGAGGTGATAAATTGGTGAGGGATAAAGTCAGTGATGACTGCCAGGGTTTTGAGAATGGGTGATTAGGTCATAGTATTATCACCAAATAAGACTGTATCTACAAGAGGAAGAAACAGACTGGAGAGGAAAGAAGTTTGGTATAGACCTATTAAGTGTGAGGTATGCAGTTAAACATGTGACTTTAATGCTTAGGTGAGAGGTCAGAAGCAGAAATGGAGACCTTAGTGTAATCATCATATAGATAGGAATAGAAATAGTTCATGGAGGATAGAGGAAGAACTGAATAAGTCTAGAATTCTGGCCAAACCTAAGAAAGAATTATACTTAAGGGATCAGCAGAGAGAAAGACCAAAAAAAAAAAAAACCAAAAACCCACAAGCAAAAATGGTCTAAGCAGCCATAGAAGAATTAGGACAATGTTATTTTGGAATTCAAAAACGTTGAGAATTTCAAGAAGGAAAAAGATGATTTACACTGTAAAATGCAGCAGAGAGGATTAGTGAGATAAAGATGAAAACAAGTTCTCTGTGATTCTTACGGAATGACAGATTAAAGTCCTTTGACTTACGCAATCCTCTTCTTTCCCTGCCAAGAACTCCTAGTGTTTTCCCAGATGGAATCTTATAGATCTTCTGGGATGGTCGTGGAGATGAGGTGAGAGACACAACCTAGAAGGGGGAAGCAGGCATCAACAGTGATCTTTTATGAAATCCAGGAAAAAGAAAAAATAATCTAACTTTAAAACATGTGGTTTACAATTGTGGTATCAGAGAAAACACATGGGTTCTGCTGTTAGACATACTTCTACTTCAGTTAGGCTGTCATTTATGGGTTGTGAGGCTCTGGGCAAGATATGTTAAGCTTTCTTGGCCTCTTTTATCTATGGAGTGTGGCGAATTACCCCTAGGTAAGAATTTCATAAATACCATGTGGCTGAACAGCCAACACAGTACCTTGCAGGAGTATCTGCATATGTGAATAAGGACACAAGGATGTTCACTGCAGTGGTGTCTGTAATACTGAAGAACTGGAAATACCTAAATATTCAATAGGGAAATGACAATAGAAAGTATGATGTATGCACAGCATGGAAGAACATTCAAATGAATTAAGCAGATTCATGTACTGATGTGAGATGATGTTCAATTACACACTATTAGGTAAACAGGCAAGTTGCATAATGTATAATGTGTACACCAGGACCCCAGAGATCGCCCAAGTGGAGAAATAAGCATGCTGTAGATAGTTCTTATGAACAGTGAGGTCCAACTTCTGTGTTTTAAACGGACGTGTATAAGTCGGAAAATATCTAGATGAATAAATATCAGACTATTAAAACCAGGGTACCCCCTGGGAAAGAATGAGATATGATGGCGGACAAGCCTGAAACCAGGTTTCTCTGGTAACCACAATTTTAACCCATAGAAAAAGTCCTTTTGCCAATTGCTAGGCCCCCTGAGATTATGTGAGCAGGTGTCAGGGAATCCCTGAAGGGGAAATGAGGTAAGTAACACTAGAAAACGAGAGCCCTGCATCAGGGAAGTCAGTTACTGGCAAGAGGCCTGGGTGCTATCACAAAGCATAAGATTTCCTCTGACAGAACACAAAGCTCTCAGCAGAAATCCGAGCAAAGGTGCTCTTCAGCATCAAAATTTGTGAATACAGACACTGACCCTGCAGGAATCAGAACCTCCTGGCTGAGAGGGATATATAGACATGCCCTGTTAAGGACTGATGTGGTTAGTGTTTCATGGTATTACATTGTTTAAGCTACTAGGCTTATCAAATGTTTCTTACAAAAATTTACCTCTAACTGGGACAGAGGGGACACAGTATGTGAGGATATCAGGGTTTAGTTAAGTAATAGAGGTGATATCCAGAAAACCTGAGGAATAATGGGCAGAGCTTCCACAAACAAGGGGACAGGTAAAACACCAACTAAAAAAAGCAAGATGGCCCAGTGCCAAGCAGACTGCAAAACACACCGAAGTGGAGCAAGGCTGCAGAGTCTTTTGGACATCACACTGGTCATCAGCAATTCCTTACTGAGGAACCTAAGAATGACTGCCGAAACTCCTGTATATTTTTGGCATTGATTACATTTAGTTATGCAAAGAAAACCATAAGGATTTCTACATGGTTTTCATTAAGTGGGTGAATTTCATCATTCTTTACAAATTCTATTATTCATATCAAGTCCAGAGTTGAATGAAATGTCTTGACATTGGACAGGAAAATACCCAGGTTTGTACCCAGACTGCCAAGGAAGCAGCCTTTCTTAGAATGGTCTCAGTACCTTTATTTTCATCTGAGTATCCCATAGATCAAGCAACTATTACTATCTGGAGTCAGAAGCCAGATATCAAAGGGAGGAAAAACCATCCTTTTGACGTCTGTCTCCTACTTGCAGTACAAACTTATTAGGGTCACTGCACTTTGCACCTCCCTTGCTAGAAGCTTACATCACTCCATCACTTGGTGACATATGTGCTGTGGATATTCCTCATTAAAAACGTTAGCACTACACATTGCTTTGAACTGTTTTAAACTGAATCTGCCAGTTTCTGAGTTTAATTTTGTTTACTGGCTTGGTGTACCTACTTGTTACTTGCATCATGCTTCCTCCCTTCATCTACCTCTTCTACCTACCAGGAAAAGTCCCATTAAATTTCCTAACTACTCTAGCCCCATCTCTGATACCATATGAGCTGTCAGTACTCCACAACTTAGTATTTACTTAAATGTCTCACCTGTTCTGCTTATGGAACTACACCACTAATCTCCACTTGCCATAAGCTTTGTGTAATATGTATCTCTCACTCTCGGCAGCAGCACTTAGGTCCCTTCTGGGTATACATTAGTGAATCACTGAGGTGGTGATTCAACACATGGGGAAAATGGAAGCACAAATTAAGAACGACGGTCATCAAATATTTTCCCACTTGTTCCCTACATGTCAGTTCCAGGCTATGTCAGAAAAAACACGTTCGTATGTTTGCATTACTTTTCTATCTTCCATTTCTGTGTAAATACTTGAAGGTAACCTCATCTTGGTACCAAATCTTAGATATTTAAAACCTTACTATTTTGACGGATCATTTCCCCATGTTAGTAAGGTTGGAATATGCATACATCTTCAGAGCTGTATGAGATGAAACCAAACAGGCATACTTTCTAACCACCCTCTTTCTGGAAAGTGATCCTCCTCCTCGATTTATCCTGTAATTAAAAGATTTTGTTTGCCCCTAGATGTGGATTTAATAGGTTAAAATATGCTGCCAAATTACTTCCCTCACAAGTTGTACCAATTTTCAAACTTACAACTCTAGTCTGCACTGTAGCCTGATAAGGAAAATCGATGCTTGTATTTCTTTTATTAGCTGTCTTGGTATTTTAAAAAAATGTGTTTCCTGGCCAGTTATATTTTAAATGTCCTCTATTCATTTTGAGTTGGTTCTTAAAAGAGTTTTTATAGTTGCTTATCAATTGTCAAATCTGGGTAAATATTTCTCCCAGTCTAATAGTGTCTGATGAGATTTTTAAAGATGTTTATGATGAAATATGTGGTTTTTTCATTAAGCTTAAAAATTGATGACATTTTAATGGATTTTTTAATATATTAATTCCTCAACCCACCCAAAAACTATTTACATTGTGAAATGAAAATCTACATTCCCAAGTAATTAATTTTGTGGTAGCATTTGAATAACAGTTCCTTTACATAATCATAAAACTATTACAGAATTATAAACACCAAAATATATAGATAGGGGCATCCTCTTACCACCTCCCCTCCCCGATCTCAGAATGTCTTCAAATCTTTTCATGTACACATTCACACAGAAACCTACTTTTAAAACTAAATGTGTCTGTTATGCTCTTATTGTGATTATGTGTAATGGATTTACAGTGTCTTGACAAAGGTGAGACACATATTGCCCCTCACATTTTCTCACTTTATCACAGGCATCTATGGCCACATACTTAGCTCATTCAACTTTGATGACTTAAGAGGTAAATTTAATTTGTGAAGAAATGTTTTAATTTGTACTCCCAGCAAAAATGTTAAGCTTATTCACCCACAACTTCAGGAACACTGGATAAACATCTTTTTGGGAAAAAAAAGAGGGAGGGGGGGAATCTAATATGTAGGAAGATATTTATTTGAATTTGTGTGATATTGAGCATATGTTCAGATATTTGTACGTATCCGTCTCTTATATATTTTGTCCCCGTTTCTACTATGTCTTTTATTGACTTCTAATAGTTAAGCACTACGTTTTTTGTGTGTTAGAAATATTTTTTCCAAACTGTCCTTATTCTTCTAAGTGGGTCACTGTGTGTATAAACACACAAATGTGTCAACTTTTCCCTTTGTGAACTTTGGCATGTCATGCCTGGGGAAAATGCTCCCAAATCAATATTCTAAATGACTTCCTGTATTCTCTCTCAGTATTTTATAGTTTCTTCCAAATATTATGCCTAATTTTTTTCTAAATAGAGCCTATCCTTTCCCCACTGATTTGAACTGGTTTTAACATTCTAAATTATATGGATCTTTAAAGGTACTTAGTTTCCAATGATTTTTGATTATTCCATTTTTAAAGGTATCACTGTTTCTAGGTTATCTAGTCTGTCATAATGATGTCTCTTCTCCCACCAGTTATCAACACCGGTTTAATCATCATAATTTAAAGACATAAATATTGCCCTGGAATTAACACTTGTAAAGGGGTTCCAAGGATGTTTGGTGAGGTACAACTGAAACAGAAAACCACTGGAGTCAACCTGGAAGACTATCAATAGTGATTTGGCAAAACAAAACATGGCTTACTCTTTATATGGACTATCATACTAGTTAAAGGAATGCCACTGTGAATGGAGTCAGACAACTCTATAATGGACATGAAGACAGCCAAGGCAAGTTGTAAAACAATATCTATGATAGCATATTTATGTAAAAGAAAACACCAAAGAATGCTGAGACTGAGTCACATATCAATTAAGTGACTAAAGAGTTACACTAAAATATGCATATTTAAAATCCTTATTTTCTGATCTATTCTTATTCATGGTTCTAACATAGAGCTGGACTTAAGCATTGTATATCATATACTTTGTATGCATAATATTTGAACTGGTTTCCTTCTCCCCTTATGGATTCTGTCCATCCTCAGAGGCCCAGGTCAAGGTCCTTTTCCTCCTTGAGGCTCCTTCAGGTTACCTTGATCCTTGCCTTCTCTGGGCTGCTACTGGCCTAACAGTCCACCTCTCTCTTTTTCACCTTTAATCATTCTCCGAATAGCCTCCCATAAAGGGGTTCTGTGCCCTCCCCCTTCCAATCTATTGCATCTTTCCGACCAGGGCAGTGTGCCCTCCTCTGCATCTTGCTTTCAGAAGGAAAAAAAAAGTAGAAAGGAAAATAAAGCTGTCAAGAGACTGAAAAACCTTCTTCCATCTCCTCACGCAAATGATGGGCTATTCAGTAATACAGACTCCATTTACTGACATTTTTGTGTATGACTGTGTCAGAAATGAATGTGGACAAATCCAGTGGCTTGTTGGAATAAATCTTTAAATGCATTTACACCGTGTCAGTTACATTTATATCAATTCTGGATCTTGGAACATTTATGTTTAACATTTTATTTTTTGAGCCTGAGACAAAAGAGGAATAATATAAAATCTGTTAGCAGGCTGAATATAGTTTTGATTTGCTAGTTAAAAATTACAGTTCCTAGAAATTCCCTTATAAATAAATATGATCAACATACTCAATACATTTCTAGAGTGTTAGAATAAGTCAGAAGTTATAATTTCAGAATTCAGTGCTAGTAGTAACCGCTGCTTCTGGAAAATCAGGAGAGAAACCAACAGTATTATTATTAACAACTCCAAAAAGGTATCTATTGCTTTTATGTGTGTGCATATGCACAAGTGTGTAAAACAGGATGTACCAGAGACTAATAGTCACAACGACTAATTAAATCAACTAATATGTGCCAAACAATTTACATGTAATTTCCTCAATAATCCAATGAAGTAGGAACCATTATTATCTTTATTTTACAGATGAGGAACTGTAGAGACGAAGTGAATAAGTATTCTGCCCAGGATCCTACAGTAAGTGGCAGAACCAGGATTTAAATTCAGGAAGTCAGTGTTTGCTCTTGCCCACTAAATTATGCTGCATATAGAATGCCACAAACTTTAAAAAAAATATATAGATGCATGGCTCTAACTATAGGGAGTATTAGAGAGTATCCTTTACCAAGGAATGTAGGATTACAGGGCCCACTGATTTTTAGGCACTTTCTATACTGAAAGCACAGATGGACTTAGCTCCATCCTTCCATTCTTAGAATGTAGAGTGCTTTCCTCGACAGGCCCTTATTAATCCTCAAAATATTCCTAGATAGTTATGATGAAGGTTATGTGGAATTATCTTGTTTGAGAACTGAGGCCAGGAGAAGGGAGGCACTTACCCAAGATTCTGTAATGAGGGATGTTCTGCAATCAGGATCAGACCTGATCCTCACTACACAGGAAACTTAGTTTTTCTGCTGGTAGTCTAGAAGGTCAAACAAGGGGACAGCAAAGGACATAAAATAAAGATATGAGATGAACGTTTTGTTTTCCATCAATGCATTTTAACATACACAAAGGACACCAAAGCTGATAAAAAAACACACAAGTTTTTTCCCCCTTTCTTGTGGCTACATTTTCAAATTTACCCTATTGTACATTTATCATGATTTCTGATAATTTGCTTTTGCTTTTTTCTAAGTTTTATTAAGGATAATTTCAAATGGATAAAAATGTAGGGGAATAAGATAAACCTTTGCGAATCTATCATCCAGCTTCAACAATTACCAACTGAAGGCCATCTTGTTTTATCTGTAACCCCACCCACTGCTCGCCGCCCCCCCCCCACTCTTGTTTTTCTCAAGAGCACTGAATAGCTGACTTTCTGTATTTTATTATGGAAAAATTCAAACATACACCAAGGAAGCAGAACAATACAAGGAATCCCATAAGCTCATCACTCAGCTTAAACGATTAATTTAGTGCCAATTTTGTTTTATCTACGCCCCTCGCCACTTCCCCTTACCGCTAATTCTGAAGCAAATCCTAGACATCAAGGTATTTTGAAGCCAGTCTGAATGCTTTTATTGTTTAATTCGTATTTTCGTATATTTCTATAAGCTACAGGCAATTTGAAAACATAACCACAGTATCATTATAACGTCTAAAACATCGTCATTAATTCCTTAAGAAAAATCAAATATCGAATCCACCTTTAAAATTTCCTGATGCATCTTTTCAGTATTTTTTTTTATAGTTGGTTTCCCCGAATCAGGATTCAAACAAGGCCTACTCATCGCATGTGGTTCATCTCCAGCTAGCTCTCATTCCTCGTTCTCCGTTTCTCCCCACCCCCGCTTTTTTTTTTTTTTTTTAACTTTTCAATACGGAAAATTCCAATCCCCGCTATTTTGAGGTAATTGTCAAATAAATTATTTCATTGGTAAAGACTGATACGTCTCTTTTGTATCTCGAATTTCTTTTACGGAGGTGATAGGAAAAGCACTGTAAGGAACGACTTTACATAATTTTACGTTTTTTCTCACTCTATTACGCGGGTTTTTCTCTCCACAGTAATAGCTAACATCTTCCGGAGCCACGCTGCGCATTAAGTTATTATACGTATTACATTACCTAGCAGTCGTATATTATACGCTCTAATATACAGCACACGCCTCTGAGGCACAAGTCTCTGAGGCAGATACTATTATTATCACCATTTTACAAACATGGAAACCGAGACACAGAAAGAACAGCCAGCCCAAGCTGGGCGTTGGCGAGTAGGAATTCGAATCTAGTTCTGCCCGATTATAAAGCCATTAATTAATCTTGTCTGTATACGCGACGATAAGAGGAAATCGTCAACCCTTTCTCCCCACCCCCACCCCGAAACCTGAAACGAGGATCCAGTTCTTTCCGACAGACGACGACGTGTGATCACTGCCGACTCTCCAACCGCCATAGTAAAGCCAGGTTTCTCTGGCAACTGATATCCATAGGCAGACACGTCACCCTGGAGGCGGGCTTATGTCCTACAGCCAATCACAATCGTCTCATCTAAGTTTTAGAATGTTCTATAACCAAATGATTGGATGAAGCTCACCACGTCAGCAATGACACTCCGCCGCAGTAAAGGCGGGTGCTAGCAACCTGCTTCTTCACCGTTAAGGCTTGAAGGAAACCAATTACCTTTCTCCTTTAGTGAGGGCTCTGACCAATGACGTTCGCCCTCTTAGGTTTTTAGCCCGCCCTCCAAAAGCGCGACAGCGGTTGGGTCATAAGTCTATAGGGCAGAGTGTTCACGTGGCCCGCTTTCACGACCCAGAGTTCCCCTGCCCAGAGGTTTCTTTCTTTTTTTTTTTTTTNGCTAAGTCACTTCAGTCGTGTCCGACTCTGCGACCCCATAGACGGCAGCCCACCAGGCTCCCTCCCCCGTCCCTGGGATTCTCCAGGCAAGAACACGAGTGGGTTGCCATTTCCTTCTCCAATGCATAAAAGTGAAAATTGAAAGTGAAGTCGCTCAGTCGTGTCTGACTCTTCGCGATCCCAAGGACTGCAGCCCACCAGGCTCCTCTGTCCATGGGATTTTTGATGAATGACCCCAAGCACTGATGCTGATGAAGATACGAAGATTCTAACCCTTTCTGTGGGATTAGGATCTTTTCAAATGCTGCCACCTGCCCCGCTTTACCACCTCACCCTGACCCCTGCCCTGCTGCAGGGAAAACACAGGTGGTTGTCCGGTCAGTACAGACATTTGTCTTCACTGGACTTGGACCCTGGAATTGAAAACTGATCTTTCACTTTTGAAATTATGATCAGATATTTGTGTTTTCACCCTGTTTTTCAGTAGTTGTACTGTTAAACTTTATTATGTTTTTGGAGTTTAGAGTCCTAGAGGCCTAATTTTAAGCCCGATTCCACCACTTACTAGTTCTGAGAACCTGGGATTTATGTTCTGTGATCCTCAGGTTTTTTTGCATGCTTTCTATATTTTAGACGTGTCATATCATATGATATTCTTTAATTCTTCACAAAATCCTTGTTAGAAGCATACTAATAAAATCAAACAACACAAGTTATACGTATTTCAGTTATAGATTCTGTATGTTTGTGCGTGTGTGCATATGTGTGTTTCTGGGCACACACGTGCACACATTGGGGAGGGGTGGGATTTAGAGCAGAGGTTCTCAAAGTGTTTTCCAGACACATCAATAGCACCACCTGTTGGGGAATTGTCAGAAATTCAGATTCTCACCTCCAAACTAATTAATCAGAAATTCTAGTAGTTGTTAGGGTTTGAGTGTCTGTGTTATAACAAACTGTTCTGGTGATTCCATTGCACACTTAGAAGTGTGCTTTGGAGGGCAGAAATATAATGCTTATTTTTGCACACTCCACTAGAGGGTGCTACAGAATGTAAAGCAAAATAATAAACATGTTTTTTATTGAGACACCCTGCATGTTATCTGTCCTGTTTCACAGATGAAAGACTGTTGTGAAGTGGTGTCTATTATTTTGTGCATACAAAATTTGGGAACCAGGATTGAACTTTACCTGCCCTTTGAGCCCATGCCCTTGACAGTACTGTGTTGTTCAGCTGCATTATCTTGTCTTTCTGGGCCTCAAAATACATTATATATACCTTGTTCCTTGCCTTGGCTAACATTGACTGGAGTATCAAGAATAGGGCAAGGAGGCCAACCAGATAAGTGGGAGTAGTTAGATGATTTCATACCTTCCCTCAACTCCATTCTATGAAAGATAACATGAAAGCTCACAAGTGTTTCCTTTCTTTTATTTTTCCCAAATGCCCCCTCTACCTTACAGTTATCTTTTTTAGTTTCTGTCTAAACCTCTTCTGTGTGGGGCTGAGGTAAAAGGGTGGTGAGGAAACACAGTTGCTGAAAGCCACACTCTGTATAGCTCTAACCTATTAATCTCAACAATAAGCCTACAAATTAGGTGATGAGTATCCCTATTTTATAAACGATGAAAGTGAATTCTAGAGACTGTAATTATCTCTCTTTGGTTATATAACTTGTGAGTAGTGGAGCCTAGGTAATTCCTGGTGTATCTGACAGTACTAAGCTGCTGAACTTTCTACTGCTTGGTTTTGAATCTGGTTTATTCACTATGTTACTTTCAGCAAATTCTTAAATTTTTCTAAGCCCAGTTTCAACATACAGTAAATGGGAACAAATATTCCTGCTTCATTATCTTCGAGCTGCAGTATCTAATACAGTAACCACTGTCTAAATACATGGGTATTTAAATTTGAATTAGTTAAACTTAAATAAAAAATGTAGTTCCTCAGTTGCACTATGCACATTTCAAGGGCTCAGTAAATACTTATGGGTCGTGTTAGTACCAAATTAGATACTGTCAGATACAGAACATTCCCAACATCAGAAAGTTTTATGGGACAGTGCTGATTTAGCATATGTATATAAGGTAAGCAAAAGGGCCTAACTTGGTGTGTATATCATGGCAGGTGCTCAAGAAAAGTAATTTCCTCTGCTCTTGCCTTTCAGCATCAAGCTGTTCTCTCCTTTTATTGATGGGATCAGGAGAGGGGAGTAACTTACTCAGTGTACATCAAGGGATGTGTCTGGCATTGGGACCGATGTTTCCTGACTCTCACTTCAATATTCTGTCTGGTAGACCCATTCTTGGGGGCTTCCCAGGTGGCTCAGTGGTAAAGAATCTGCCTGATATTGCTGGACATGTTGGTTTGATCCCTGAGTCTGGAAGATACCTTGGCAAAGGAAATGGCAACCCACTGCATGTATTCTTGCCTGGGAAGTCCCATGGATGGAAGAGCAGACTACAGCCCCCAGGGTCACAAAGAGTCAGACACAACTGAGCAGAGCAGCACAGCACAGACTTGCCCTTATGCTCTATTGAATGAGGTCCTAAAGGCCAATGGTGAATAATGTGAATTAACTTTGGAGTCAGGGTGGTAGCAGAAAAAGACATAGGAGCTGAATGCCTTATATGTGCCAGGCAGCACTATGCTCAGCTCTTTGCATCTATTATCTTTGTGACTCCTCACTGAAGCCCAGAGAAGTTAAACATTCACTTCAAGTTGCCAGCTAGTAAACAGCAGGGCAAAGATTCAGATTTCTTTCTTGTGACTCCAAAACCCATGATTTTTCCTATTATGTCATAGTACTCACTCAAAGGTGAATTATCTCCTGCCCCTTCCACTTACTATTGGGATGACGCTTCAGCAGATTCCTGACTCAATAGATTTTCAGATTTTCAGCAAATGCGAGTTACTCTTCTTCCTTTTCATTTTACAGCTGAATTACTGTCTTCACAATCTGAGTTAACAGGAAGGGAAAGATAGCTTCAGTCAATGTTTAGTTTCAAGGCCCAAGGCCAGACAGGTTATTTATGATTGCAGCCTTCACAACACTCCATGGCTCTAAGATCTCTAAGTTAATTTTTAAGGCTACTGTTTGCTCATATGATGCCTTTGTGCTAATTAGAAACGTGCGCCACCTGGGGGCTGACAAATTGCAGAGAAGCAGCCACAGGAGAGGAACAATTAGAAAAATGTTTTTCTTTCTCAGGGATGTTGGAGGCCACTAGGGCAGTTGAAGAATGAATTTCAGCCTCTGTTTGCTCCCTCTCAGTTGGGTACCCTTGTGCAGGGTGGGACCTGCCCTGCCCAGAGGTATCTGTTGGCCTTGCGTGTCTTACCCTTTGGCTGATCTCTTAGCCTAGGTCTGAAAGAGCCTTGGTCTCTTCCTAGGTCTGGAAGGTAGTGGTCAGTTTCTTCTGGAATATAAAGAGGGACACCAGTATCTTCCCATGGCTTCTGGGTAGTAGATGAAATTGCTCTATTCTAAGGTTAATATGCTGTTTTTTCATTTGGTTCTGACTAGCTTACTGGGTTCTGGTGGCTCCGATGGTGAGGAAGTCACCTGCAGTGTGGAAGACCTGGGTTCAAGCCCTGGGTTGGGAAGATCCTCCAGTATCTTCCCTGGAGGATTCCCATGGACAGAGGAGCCTGGCGGGCTACAGTCCATGGGGTTGCAAGAGGTGGGACACAAATGAGCAGCTAAGCACATGGGGCTTACTGGGTGTTGTTTTTGTTGTTGTTTCTTTTAAGAATGATTGGTTAATTTAAAAGTTTTAGAAAAACCCTAATATTTCAAGGCTAAGCAAAATGGTGTTTCTTTAATAACAATTTTTTCTATCTATTTATACCTACCTCGTTCCATAGGGATTTCATGAAACCAGTTCGGCAAATTAGTCTGGATCAGTCTAGTTTGCTAGCCCATGACAGACGGGGCCAAGGATGGAGCTAGTCACGGGAAAGTTTTATCCTTTTTGGGGTTATCTATTCTCTTCTAATACCTCTCCTCTCCTATAATCAACCCCCGTCTGCTTCAACTAACCCATCAAGGTGGCAGAAAGAGGTTACTTTAAGTGACTGCGAACTTGTATCTAATCAACGTAGTCCTTGAGTGACCTTCGGATGCCAGACTTGCACCATAATCTCTTGGTTTCCCCTTCCCGAGTCAACACTTTAGCATGTGAGTCACCAAAATGTGTGCTTTTGTGAACCACACACTTCACTTGGAATGATCGTGTCTAGCCATCCGTGGTACACATCAACCAACAGAGATGAGGACTGATTTCCACCAATGTACGCTGGGTCCTATGATCCAAGCATTGCCTCAAGAGGATGCTTTGAGTCCTTTTTCAAATATAACTATGTTCATGCTTATAACCTGCCCCCACAGTCCTCGTTTTAGTGGGAATGATAAACGCCATACCTTTTGAAAATTTCAGCTGTCATTTTAAAGAATACTTTTGGGTGTTTGGGGGAAGGTTTCTGCAATAAAACAGTTTAAAAGAAAAAGAAAAAAATTAAAAAGTGCTGTCAGCCCTGGGAAGAAGAATACATGTGGGATTCTTTTCTGTTAACGAAGGGCTTGGACAATAGGCCTCTCCAACGGTGCAGTGGTAAAGAATCTGCCTGCAATGCAGGAGATGTTGATTCAATCCCTGGGTCAGGAAGGTCCCTTAGAGGAGGCAATGGCAACCCACTCCAGTATTCTTGCCTGGGAAATCCCACGGACAGAGGAGCCTGGTGGGCTACAGTTCACAGGGTTGCAAAGAGTCAGACATGACTAAGGTAATAATTGGATGACAAGCTCTAGTATGAAGACACCATGTAAAAAATGGGGAGGGGGTTATTTTAGATTGAAAAGACCTCTCTGCTGGAACTCCTGAGAAGGTCTAGAAGAGGAGTCTCCTCTGGCCTGAAGTCCCTCTCTGCCAGATCCCGAAGACACGTTGCTGTAATGAGCCACTGCAAGCGAGAGGAGTGGATCATCTCCTGTGGACCTTTGGAAATGGGGAGAGGGTGAAAACCAGGAAACGGGCCTCAGCTAATTGGTCCAAACTGTTAGCCAGTAGGCATAGAAACACAGGCAAAGGGAACCTGGGGTCGAGAGATAGGGCTTCATTCTCACCCCAGGTGAGTGCTAGAGAGAGCAAAGGTGCTAGGGAAGGAGAGGGCCAAGAAACAGAATTTGGTGCAAAGAGGACCTTACTTAAGCTTTCAAAGGATATTCTGTAAAGGCTCCAGGCCCTATCTGATTTGCAGGTTGTTAAACAAGCGGGAAAGCTGTCTGCAGGCGAAGATCACACAAGCATGCGAATGTCCAAGGGCCTGGAATCTTGTCTGCTCAACTTGGAAACTTGGCAGACTCCATAAAAGTACACACCGAAAACTGGGTGGTTTGGTTCTTTTTGTTGTTGTGTTTCAACTTCGACTGAGCCAATGAGGGTGTTGGTACACTGGTGGGAGTCAGAGTATTTGGTTGGAGAGGTGGGACATTGTTTGGAGTGTGGGGGCCTGGAAGTACATGTTCTTTCAAGGCCCTGAAGTTGAGGTAATATGATTAGAGGCTGGGGCCAGAGAAGAGGGCCAAGGGCAATGCCTAAAAGGTACAAAGCCGAGATTCACCCAGCTGCTCCCAGGCCAGAGTGGTGGGTGGGATGTCAGTGAGACTCAGGCGGGTGCAGCCAGTTTTCAATAGAGCTGGTCTGTGAAACTTGGCTGAGAGGACAGAGGAAGATTGATGTTTGCTCCAGCGTGGGGCTGTCAGCTGTGCTCACCACCTCGCCATGGTCCCAGCTGTAAACAAAAGCCCTGGCCCTTCATGGCACCACGGAGCAGTTCAGGCTGGCGTAAGTCTCTGAGGACAGCTAGGCCATTTTCTCATCCTGGCTGACAACCAGAAGACAGGAGAAACAATAGAAGGTGGCGGTGGTGGGAGAGGGGCAGGATTGGAAGGGGAGTGAGAAGCAGTGGCCAGTGGGAAGGAGCTGTCGATCTCGAATCTTAGGTCTTTGGAGGCAAGTAGCAGAAATCTTGTAGAGAAAGACGACCGGTTCCTTATCAGCTTCACGGATACTAGGGAATTACTAAAGGGGCCCTGAAGGGGCTCTAGTGCCTCATTCATTCATTCATTGAGTGCCTGTGTGCTCATCACTGTGCTAGGGATCTGGGTGATGCCAAAGTCATGGAAGACTATTCATAAGTTTCAGGAGCTTACAAGGAGTTTGCAGATATGTGTAAAGCTAAGTAACAATACCAAATAGTGGATCTTTAAACGCCAAGTGACAAACATGGCATAGGGGTTTAGAAGCAAGAGAAGCCATATCTGGGTGTGAGCAGAGAAGGTGGGATTTGAGAGGGCCTGGAAAGATATACAGGATTTGACTAGAAGGAACTGGCACTTGGCATTCCAGGTTGAGACCAAAGCATTAGCAATCACGAGAACTGCTTTGGCTAAAGCAGAAGCTTACAGCGCCGGAGACTCTCCAACTCCTCAACCCCTCCAGCACCTCATGCCTAAACTCAGCCTTCAAGTCTTACTTGAAATGTCGCTTAAACTCTAGGACCAGGTGAAGTGAGATTTTTTTTTTTATGCTCTCCTAGCCTGGTGGGCTGCCATCTATGGGGTCACATAGCGTCGGACACGACTGAAGCGACGCAGCAGCAGCAGCAGCAGCAGGACCTACTACTTCCCCCTTTATAAGTCGCTACCATCTTCAGGTAGTCTCCTACTTCTCCTCCCTGCAATTTGTTCCCCACACTGCGACTCAGAATGTTCTTTGCAAAGTGCCAATCTGTTACATTGCTTCCCTTTTAAAAACTCCCTTTGTTCTCTCTGACCTCCCTTTAGGTCCTTCTTGCTTCCCTCCCTATCTTAAGTGTCTCCATCTCAGGGAAGCATCCTGTGACACCCCTTCCCCCAGCTTCTACCACAGTCAGGTCAGTTCTGCCTCTGATGTATCTCCATAATACTTGCACACTTTCTCCATTTTATTCTTCTTCACTAACTTAGTACAAGTTTGTCTCCTCCACCAGAATATAAGCCCTCTGAGGACAGGGGCCATGTTTCTTCTTCACTGTGTTTGCCCCTGTAGTTAGTACATCACCTGGCATATTGTAGTGGGAGCTCCACAAAAGTTGATGAATGAATCCAAGGGGAGTGAGGCAATATTGGTAGGTGAAAGCCAACTGAAGATATTATTTCATATCTATGGAATGTTTTTGATTATACGATGAAGAAATCATTAGATAACACTGATTTTTTTTTAAGGCCACACCCTGTGACATGCAGGATCTGACCAGGGATCGCATCTGTGCCCTCTACATTGGGAGCTCAGAGTCTTAACCACTGGACCACCAGGGAAGTCCAACACTGACTTTTGAAAAACAAAAACCAGTTCAGACAAACAATAGAGAACTCCAACCCCAGCTTA
>SJYA01003373.1:348172-413993 GCA_006410615.1 Neotragus moschatus
ATAACATCATTTAGAGCCGTCTAAAACCCAGGAAAGTGCCAACTCACTGTGAGAGGCACATCTCAATGTCAAGTTATCTCTGACTGGTAATAAAAAGAATAAACAGAACAATGAAACCTTTAGAAAGCACAGCTGAGATAGTGAGACTTGGAAACTTGACTTTAATGACTTCCAAAAGCTGCAGAATTATTTCTCCTTGTACATAGTATCTTTTAAAAAATTGTTTATCTCTGAAAATTCCAAAAGTTTTAAATAACCTAGTGGGTTATCCAGAGAAGGAAACGGCAACCCACCCCAGTGTTCTTGCCTGGAGAATCCCAGGGATGGGGGAGCCTGGTGGGCTGCCGTCTATGGGGTCGCACAGAGTCGGACACGACTGAAGCGACTTAGCAGCAGCAGCAGCAGTGGGTTATCCGAACTAGGGTAAAGCTGATTATGCTCTTGCAGATGTGTGTACGTCTAGGGTAACATTTATTACCCAATACACATTCCATTCATCTGCAGTACATGAATTCTGATGAACACATTAACACTGAAGAGGTAAATTTTATCTAAGCATTAAGTAATGTAGCAGACTACACAAAGTTCATTTGTCCAATAAAAATGACAACTGACAACATTAAGTAGCTACAACACAGCTGGGAGTCAGGAGGTAAGGCCAGAAAGATAGGTGGATAGAGACCTAGAGAGAGATGGAGAGGGAGAAAGAGGAAAAATAAGAGAGAGAACCAAAGCCCCCAAGTGATCAATAGAATTTTACTCATATAAGAGTCTTTCAGGGCCTAACTCAGAACCTGGTTGGTATTGTTGGTTTCTATACAACCTCAACCTGCCCCATTTTGTCTCCTTCTAAAGGACACACTGCCGTCACAAGTGGTGGTTCACAACCTGGCAATTAGACATAGGACAGGTAAGTATATACTACAACCTAGGAATACTTCATTCAAAGATGGTTATAATGTTTTAAAGTGTCAGTGTTTTTAAAAGCTTCAGCTATGTAAGAAATAACCTCTTGTGGGATGGTACCAACTATCTTCTCAGTTTGCCCGGAACTGAGGCCTTCCTGATACTTAGGACTTTCAATACTAAACAGAATAAGGCACATATATATATTGATGGATGTGACGGATATACATAAAATGTAGATAAAGTAGATTACACATTCTATGCAGTTAGAAGGACATCATAGGGTCTTTACCCTGGGACCTCTATAGTTATAGTAACCCATTTAAAAGTGGCTTCATCAGTGAGATGTTGGTGTGGTTGGTCCCATTACTCCTTGATTATGATAGCGCTAGAAGGCCTCGCCTGTCACTGGGCATCAGAGGTGGACAAGCTCAGGTCAGAGATTTGTCAACAGATCCTATCTCTTTCTGTGCCTGCTGCAGGCTCTTACGTGGGAAAGGACATCAGTCTGGCTCACCGCTGTGTCCCCAGTGCCTAGCACAGTGCCGGCATCTGATAGGCACCCAGTAGATATTAGTTGAATGAATGAATGGACTGATGAGCCACATGCGGAATACAGGACAGGGAATGGCTTTGTTCTCATGAAGCCAGCATCCTCTCAGGATCTCAAACTGAAGAGTCTACTTAGAAGAGAATCTTAGCTACAGAGTGCCTGGCAGAAAAAACGATTGCTTCTTGCCTCATCTCTGCACAATGGCCTGAGGCCCCTTAAAAAGAATGGCATCGTTGGCATAGGGGAAGGTATCTCTGTCTGCCCACCAGAGAGCCTTGCTACCCAATCCTTGGTTTTGCCAGCCTCTGTGAAGAGAGTTGTACGTGTATGCGTGCATGCTAAGTCAGTTCTGTTATTCCTGACTCTTTGCAACCCTATGGACTGTAGCCCACCAGGCTCCTCTGTCTCTGGGATTCTCTAGGCAAGAATACTGGAGTGGGTAGCCATCCTCCACCCAGGGCTTGAACCCACGTCTCCTGTGACTCCTGCATAGCAGGTGGACTCTTTACCCCTGAGCCATTAGGGAAGCCCTGTACATGTGTAGGCCAGAGGCAATTCACCCTTGTGGTGGTGCTTTGACCCTGAGTTGTCGTGATGGGGAGACCTCAGCTCTTTCGTCTAAGTTCTTTGCACAACCTATCACCATAGTCCCTGGCTCACCTCACCTGTACTCTGTAGTTCATTTTCACACTGTTTCTTCACAACAGGTTGTGCTGTATCCATTTTACAGATGAAGAACCAGAGATAAAGTATCTCCCAAGTAAGTGAAAAATGTCCCTTGGAGTGCAAGGAGATCAAACCAGTCCATCCTAAAGGAAATCAGTCCTGAATATTCATTGGAAGGACTGATGCTGAAACTGAAACTCCAATACTTTGGCCACCTGATGCAATGAACTGATTCCTTGGAAAAGACCCTGATGCTGGGAAAGACTGAAGGCAGGAGGAGAAGGGGACAACAGAGGATGAGATGGCTGGATGGCATCACTGACTCAATGGACATGAGTTTGAGTAAGCTCCAGGAGTCGGTGATGGACAGGGAAGCCTGGTGTGCTGCAGTCCATGGGGTCGCAAAGAGTCAGACATAACTGAGTGACTGAACTGAAGTGAAAAATGAGGGAGTAAAGAAAATTACTTTTGCTTTCCAGTTCAGAGTCCCTCAGATTCCCTGTTCCCCATTGTTCATCCTAATCCTTGTAGGTCTCCAGCTAGAAGATATAAGCATGGAATGTATTTGTTTGCAAAAAGCTCTGAAAGAGAAATCCAACTTTTGCTATTTCCGTTTCTATAGATCTAATTATTTTCCCTTTTATCCAATCACAGTAAACCTAAAGAGAATTATTTGGAACTATTTTTCAAGCTGGAAAAAGCTATGTCCCACAGGAGAGGAAAAAAATGGCCAATAGTATAAGTCACCCTGGGCTCTTAAAAATTTTTTTTAACATATTATAGCTGGAGTAGCAAAGATGAATGCACTAAAATTCAAGGGTGCAGGTCCTGAATTTGGATATTGCTTATTTAGGCCAAATTCAGAGGTACGTGCATGTTTGTGTGTGTGTGTTGGGGAGGGACAGTGGAGTTAAACTCCACTTTGTGGCTTTCATGCTTCCCAGGTGGCGCTAGTGATAAAGAATCTGCCTCCCAGGGCAGGAGACACAAGAGACATGGTTGGATCCCTGGGTCAGAAAGATCCCCCTAGAGAAGGAAATGGCAACCCACTCCAGTATTCTTGCCTGGGAAATCCCACGGACAGAAGAGCCTGGCAGGCTGCAGTCCATAGGGTCGCAAAGAGTCAGACATGACTAGGCACGCTAAGCGTACTTGTGGCTTCTGCGGCTGTTGAAATGGAGCATTTTTGTAGCAGATGTCTATAGGGGAGGAGGGCTGGGAAACTAGAGAGGAAAGATATTCCAAAATCAAGCGGGGATGGGAATGCGCAGTGTGGGAGATGAGTTGTGAAGATGAGAAGGGCGGATGGATATTGAGTGATGTATATTGAAGTGAAGAGAGGAGATTGGAGAATGGGGAAGGGTCCTGGGAGATGGAAAGAGGCAAGCAGGGTTCTGGGACCAAGTTCCTAAGGGGATTGGGGAGCATTTTAAGTTTCTTCCATTTCTCAAGTTATTCTGTTGATAATGGTAAGGCTTTTTCCTCTGTCCATCTTGAAAGGGAGCCCTTGCCAATAAGTCTGCAAAGATTGGCAGGCTGGATTCCGTGGCTGCTGTGTCCAGAACCTAGTGCCAGGGCCTGTTGAGGTTATAAAAAATGAGAAACAGACTCTTCTGTGTGAGGCTTCTAGACTAGCTAGGAAGACAAAGCAGAAATGTCTAGGAAAAAAATAAGCTATCTTAGACTGTGACATGGAAGGAGACCACTACAAGGTGCAAATGGATGGTTGAGATTTGGGATTTGAGAAGAACAGGATGAAGTCTGGAGCTTGATGAACAGCTGGCTGACTTCTGGAATACTCCCAACTTGCTCTTGGCTAAGGGATCCTTGAAAATCCTATAGAGTCTCTCTCTCCTTTAAGAGGGCTCCTCTGAGACTGAAAATCGCTTCTCTAGCTGGAATAGCAGGGTCCAGAGAGAGGTTCTAGAAATGAATCAACCCTGTATCAACTTTTTCACCTGCTCAGTGACCTCCCGGATTTGGCTACACTTCTTCTGGGATAGCAATGACTGTAGGAAACTCAAAAAGGGGCAGAACTAAAGATACAGGTAATGGTTTTCAGGTTTTATCTACATTAATCAAAAGCCCAGGCTGCTGCTATAACTATGCAATAATTGAGCACTGATTATGAGGGGCTTCAATATGAGGTCAGGGTCACCCTGTGTATGACCAGGAGGGGCTAGGCTGTGGGCAGGTGGAGGTTGGAGAGGTGCAGGGAAGGAGGTGGGGACAAGCGCCACCCCGGAGTAGCTCTAAAGCAACTGCAGCAGTCTACTGTTACCAGGACACCTGAGGAGGCAATTTAGCTGGGAAAAGAAGTCTGGAACGGGTTGGCAGACTGTTCTTTCCTAAGGTAAGCATGGAGAAGGCACCAAGATTAAAACCCCTATAAAGACACAGCTAAAGAGGTGGGAGCAGTTAACTTAGAAAAGGGTCCATCGACTTTTCTTGCCCTTCTGCCAAGTCCATATGTTTTTCCCCTGAACCTCTGCCTAGGATGCTGCTGCTGAGTCGCTTCAGTCGTGTCCGACTCTGTGAGACCCCATAGACGGCAGCCCACTAGGCTCCCCCGTCCCTGGGATTCTCCAGGCAAGAATACTGGAGTGGGTTGCCATTGCCTTCTCCAATGCATGAAAGTGAAAAGTGAAAGTGAAGTCACTCAGTTGTGCCCGACTCTTCGCGACCCCATGGACTGCAGCCCACGAGGCTCCTCCACCCATGGGATTTTCCAGGCAAGAGTACTGGAGTGGGGTGCCATTGCCTTCTCCTAGGATAGGAAAGGCTTTTAGGACTCTTGATCGGTCCTACTCAAGGAGGTGCAGTTGTGGATCACTCCACCAGAGGGCGTGCTTCCCAGGCCGCAGCTCAAGGACTGAAGCCGGGGGAAAAAATGGATGAATTCCGACGAACCACTAGATGAGACAAGAACCCTGCCCTCAGCAGAAAGGGACCTTAGCAAGGAACATGAAATCCCAGAGGTAGCTTTTGAGGTATTTTTAGTGCAGACATATGGTAAAGGTACTCCAGGAGCAGCTGAAAGGGGAGGTGGGGCTGTTAGGAAGAGAGAAGAAGCTTAGTGTTAGAGTGGCCCCAACAAGCTAGAGCCAGTTTGCTTAGATAGATCGTTGTTGTCTTTCCCCACCCAGAGATCATACGTGCTTTAGTGCCTCCAGATTAGGCAGTAAACAGGGAGTTGGAGCTCACGATAGGCCAGAACCCTGTGTGTCTGATGGTTAAGTGAACCTTCTGTAGCTCAGCAAAGGCATTTAGTTTTGCACCCAATGGAGAGCAAGGCGAAGAAATGAAAGAGCCAGAAGATGCAAGTGGGAGTGTTTCAATTCCAGCTTAGTTATGGTGGGGACCCTTTTATAATGCTCCTCTAGAAAGGCACCAATGCCTGACTTGAATTCTTAACCACCAGTCAGTATACAACAACCTGGGGTACCTTCCTCCTGGGTGGGAGGAGAGTCAGGAGCAACCACTACTAATTCTTAAAGCAATTTCGTGGTCAGTCAGTCGAAAAGATTCTAATATTGGCTAATATATTTGCAGTGCTTACTATGCAGGGGAATCCGCCCATGCCCTTAATTTATTCTGCTAGACGAATGTCCCATTGGACAGATAAAGAAATGGAATCAAAAAGGTTAAAGTACTTAGCTTATTTGTGACCAGCCTGGGACTAGAATCCAGGGTTCCTGACTGCCTGTCTAGTCCTTGCAGTCTAGATTGAGTCTTGGTTTTGGGGAGGTAGTAGGAAGGAAGGGGTCCAAAGGAGAAAGGAAGTGGGCTCCTCCCTAGTTATGCTCACCATGCGGTGGCGCCTCTGCCTTCTTCGAAGTCGAATGAATTCCTTATGCTGACGAGAGACAAAATTGACAGCAGCGTACTCCAGCAGGGCAGCGAACACAAAGAGCAGGCACACGGCCATCCAGATGTCGATTGCCTTCACGTAGGACACCTGCAACATCCGTCAGTGGAAGAGTCAACCTTCCTCGAGTCCTTTCACGGCCTCTTTAGTGGATTTCCAGCCTGCATCAACTGCCTGCTATTCTGCAGCTTTATCCTGAATTTCTTCTCGTGTTTAAAGAAGCTTTCCTTGATATGTCCCATTATCTGAAGGACTATGTCAAAAAGATCAGACTACCCATCATGCTTCACCCCTCTGCCCTCTTCACCCTCCACTTCCAGCTACTTTTCCTTCCTAGACTTTTTTCCTTCCTTTCTTTCTCCTTTTTGAACTTCTGCTTCTTATTGTCCTTTTCATTCTTACCCTCTTCTGATTCTTTTCTTTGAATAAAAAGCAATGAACATGAGTGCTGGATTTCTTTGCCTTCTGTTTTCTCCTAGGATAACACAGCTGTGGTGGTAATTGGGTAGGGTGTGTTATTCATAAGTGAGACATATGAGGACATTCGAGGCCAGGAAGGGAAAAGTCTTAGCCAAGATTACCCAGTGAGAAGATGACATTAGGGCTTAGGGATTCTGGGCATCAATTCAGCGATGCTGTGAATTACCTAGGTTGCAGTCTCAATACCAGATTATGAGTTCCTTCTTTTCCTTCCTCCGTGTCTATTCTTCCTCTGACCCTATGATTTTTCCCTGCCATTCTTTGCAAGAGACCCCGGTGAGGATTTGAAATGAGTGGAGAGCAGGGGCTTCATCTCTCACGATGGAGAGCAGAACAGGGTAGGGCTCCCAGTGGGGTGCACCATCCGCCCCCTGCTATGGATGTTTCTGTCATTTCAAGAATGCTGGCTTCTGCCTATCCAGTCCCTAGTGGTCTCCTTTACTACCTGCCTTGGTAGCTTTCAGGTACCATCAGCCCTCTGTATCCATGGGTTCTCCATTTGAGGATACAGCTGTCTCTTATACACATCTAGATGTGTATAAGAGACAGAGGTACTCCAGGAGCAGCTGAAAGGGGAGGTGGGGCTGTTAGGAAGAGAGAAGAAGCTTAGTGTTAGAGTGGCCCCAACAAGCTAGAGCCAGTTTGCTTAGATAGATCGTTGTTGTCTTTCCCCANGAGGATACAGAGGGCCAAATGTAAGGGACTTGAGCATCTGCTGATTTGGATATCTGCAAGGAATCCTGGAAACAATCCCCCAAGGGCACTTGAGAGATAACTGTAGTTTTCTCTCCCATTTCCTTTGTGAAGATTAAATGGTCACTTCTCTTAAAACAGTGTTGTGGCTGGGTGGGACCAGAGGAGAGGGCAGAACTCAGGTTTATGAAGTCCTTCCACTTCCTCAATCAGATCTCCTCCTTACAAAGTTTTGAGCAGCTAAGCTCACCTTATGGGGTTCCCCAGCAGGAGTAGGATTCATGACAGGCAACTTCTTCCACCAGCCTCTGCTATGGTGGACACTGAGGATGTTGCACACTCCAGGGAAGGAGCAGGTCTCACAAGAGAAATCTTCCACCTCAGTAGCTCTTAATCAGGGCTGACCCCCACACCCATCTCCCTTCCACCCCCCCACCCCCCACCAGGGGCATTTAGAAATGTCTGGAGACATTTTTGGTTGCACAATTTTAGGGTGGTGCTAGCAACTGGCTTCTAGCAAGGGATGCTGCTAATATCCTACAGTGCACAGGACACCACCCCTCCGCCCACCAACTCACACACAAAGAAATATGATCTCAACCAAAATGATGATAGTGCTAAGATGGAGAAACTCTGCTCTATTTCTTTTACAGCAATTCCATTCAGATGATAGTGGTAGGTTGCTAGGCAACCCTGATTAAGCATCCCTTGGTGTTTCCACTTTGCCACCTACAAAGAGGGCCTCCTATTTCATTTACCATCTCCAGTCCCACTGTGCCCCCAGGGATAAGTAAGTGCTATGAAAATCCACAATGAGGTAATGACAGGGGAGGTCCATGAAGGACTTTGGATCATCAAAAGAAAAGGACACCTTAAGAAGCAGGAAGAAAATCTTGTTAACCATAAGTGTCAACAATGTACCTTAAATATCTCTGGAAATCATCCACTCACTATCCTGGCTCATCTGAAGGATTGCAACCGCTTCCTAAACAATCTCCCTGCATCTCTGCTGGCCACTTACAATCTGTTCTTCAAAAAACCGCCATAATTTTGTTTTCAAAATGTAAGTTTGATCATATCACTCCTCTGCTTTCAACCCTTCAGTGGTTCTCCACTATCCTTCTGATATAGGCAGTGCCCCCCTCGGCATGACACCTAGCCCCTGCCTACTTCTTCAGCTTTACCTTGTCCTTTGCAATCTATGGCCCTGCCATGCTGATCAATTTCAGTTGTATCCCAAGGGGATCATCTTTTCTGTGTATCTCTCCTTCACCTTGATGATTTTTACTTAAATGTCCACTTTAGATGTCATATCCTCTGAGAAGTCTTCCCTAATCATCCCGGTCTGGGTTGACTGCCCTGAGCATCCATCAAATATACCTGGCTCTTTCCTTCAGTAGATTGTAAGCTCGTCAGTGGCAAGGACTATTTCTATCATGTTCGCTGTTCTGTCTCCAGTGGCTAGCTAAGAGCCTGGCACATAGTAAGTATCTTTTGAATTGATGAATAGGTGGATGGTATATTTGTCTCTGCTAGTTCTGTTTGCCCTTCTAGCCTTCTTTGTTACTACCTGCCCCAAGAGCTGTGGGCCATTTAGATGAGAGGATTTTGAAAGAATTGGGTTCCTCCTCCCTGTTTCAACTTTAGGTCTAATCTGTCAGTCTCTAGTAGAAACTTCCATTAAACCCTTTCATTATACACTGAACCAACTGGAAGTTGTGTAGATCAAGAGCCCAGCGAAGAGACAATGATGGGTGCCTTTGGGAGCCCTAGCCCTCATAAACGTGAAGATGGAGTGGCTTCCAGTAGCATGGGAAACAGCCATCCCAGCTGAGTTCCCTTACAAAGTGACCCTCGGCTGCTCTCATCCTGGACACTAGAATAGTATCGAGGGTGAGATTGCTGTTGCTTTCAAAAGCCCCTGATCTGGCCCCACATTTTCCCTTGGGGCTCCCATGAAATCTAATGTTGCACAAACTCAAGAGTGAGCAGAAGCTCTCTGACTTAGTCCCTCGCTCTGTGGGGCTGGCCAATGAAACTTTTTAGTTCAGGGTCTATGCCTGCGTACTTTGCCATTGGCCAATGAGGCCAAGAAAAGCTCATCAACACAGAGAACAGACTTATGGTTGCCAAAAGGGAGGTGGTGGGGTAGGGAAGGACTGGGAGTTTGGGATTCGTGGATACAAATGGGTGTATATAGCATGGATAAACAACAAGATCCTGCTGTATAGCACAGGGAACCATATTTAGTATCCTGTGAGAAGCCATAACGGAAAAGAATATAAAAAAGAATGTCTCTATACGTATAACCTAGTCACTCTGCTGTGCAGCAGAGGTTGGCACAACATTGTAAATCAACTGTACTTCAATTGTATATATAAAGAAAAGGTCATCAAAATCTGCTGCTGCTGCTAAGTCGCTTCAGTCGTGTCCGACTCTGTGCGACCCCATAGACGGCAGCCCACCAGACTCTGCCATCCCTGGGATTCTCCAGGCAAGAACACTGGAGTGGGTTGCCATTTCCTTCTCCAATGCATGAGAGTGAAAAGTGAAAGGGAAGTCACTCAGTCGTGTCTGACTCTTAGCGACCCCATGGACTGCAGCCTACCAGGCTCCTCCATCCATGGGGTTTTCCAGGCAAGAGTCCTGGAGTGGGGTGCCATTGCCTTCTCCACAAAATCTGATGAGGTACCAAATACCACTACCCCCCCCAACAAAACAAAACAAAACAATCCTCCAATAAAGTACATTCTTTCTATATGAGAAAACAGAATGATTCCTGGGAGCAGATGGATGGTGTTTGCTCACAGGAGGGGACTGGAGAAAGGAGTTCTCTCAGCAAGAATAAGGCATAAACTGAAGCAACTCCCCGAGTTAGAGGAGAATCTCCTTATATGGCAGCGGCAATAAGCTAGGGCAGGGTTCTTAGGTCTGAACTACTTTTCTCCCTCTGGTCTTCATGCAGGGCCACTACCTCAGCCTCATCTGGCCCTGTAGCCTTCACCTAAGCCCAGTCTGCCTCTCACAGCCTCTCCAATATCCTGGCCATTTAGAAAACACACTTACAGGCCTACCTCAGAGATGTTGCGCGTTTGATTCCAGATCATGACAATAAAACAAATTGCACAAATCTTTTGGTTTCCCAGTGCATGTAAAAGTTACATTTACAATACACTGTAGTCTAGTAAGTGTGCAATAGCATTATATCTAAAAAGACTATATGTATACCTTAATTTAAAAACTCTTTATTGCTAAAAAGGTGCTAACCATCATCTGACAACTCAGTGCTGCCACAAACCTTCAGTTTGTGGGGGAAAAAAAAGCAGATATGCAAAGCACAATAAAATGAAGTGCAATAAAATGAGGTGTGCTTGTAGAGGAAATTTTCTCTGACAACTTTCCCTGTGACACAATCCTAATCTCAGCTTTGTCACTGTCTGTCCCTAGAGGAATTTAGGATTATCTCAAAGGTTTCCTGGTGATTCAAAAATAATTCAGAGCACTACCAGCTGCTTTAGGCCTAGGTCCACTACCCAGTCCTTTCCACCTAGACCCCTAATAATTATAACAATAACATTTATTGAGTGAATATTATGTGCCAAACACCATTCTCTCTGTTAATACATTGTCGTATATATTTCTTGCAATAACCCTATGGAAGAGGTAATATCCCCACGTTACAGGTGAGGAGACTGAGAAGGAATTTACCTGAGATCACCATTAGTAAATGATGAGGCTGGGACTTCAAAATCTACCTGTCTCAAAAAACCCCAAAACTACCTCTTTCTAATCTCCTACTCTTAACAACTATTGCCCCACCACCCCAGTATATAGGAAATTTGTAAATTCAGTCTGAGTGTCCAGATCACCCCCTGTTTAAGTCCCCAGTAAAAGTCTTCTTAGGAATAAACACTGGGAGATATGAGATCACAGGGCCTGGTTTCCAACAAAACAGAGCAAGAAGGAATATGTTCACTATAAGAGCCATAAAAACTGTGTTCTTTTGCTTTCCATTATTTCTCCGTGGCATAGTATAGTGCCTGATACACAGTATGTGCTCAATAAATATTTACTGAATGAATGAATTAGCTTGCTCCCTGATAGTCTCAGAGCCTTGCTGACTTTAAGGACATTGAGGTGATGACCTCTAAATTCTGTTCATGTAGACATGAGGCAGGGAAAACCTGGGTCCAGTCCCATCAGCATAAATCTCTCTGTGTAATCAAAATATCACCTGGCCCTAGAAAATCTGAGTCCACTGACTTTAATTGCTATTTGCTGCCTCAAAGTTTACTCACCCCTAAAGAAGGGACATCGTCTCTAGAGCTCTTCGTGATAGTATCTGATTTCTGACATAGCGAGAAACAGAGGTCAATTTAAAATCCTTGTATTTCTTTGGTGGTTCCTTGTGAAGCATGACCTTGAGAAAGTCATTCTACCTCTCTAGGCTGTGATACCCTCATCTGTGCCATGAGGCAATGGGGCTTTCTACCTGCTGAGGGTCCTTTGATCTTGGATATGCTAGTATTTCCTGATGAAAGTCCAAGTCAGCACTGTCTACTCATTCCCTAGCCAGACAGCATCTGCAACCCCAGTGTCCACACTGTTTGCAATGTTAGTAGCAGTGTGTTCCAGGGGAAGAGAATGCAGGACACCTGCTCTTGCTTGATGGCTCTCCTCTACTTTAAACCCAAGGGAAATAATCAGTGGGAGGAAATGGGGGAAATGAATGGGAAATGGGGAGCTCTGTGGCAAGCAAGGTCCCTGGCATGTCTCTTCACCTTAGGCAAAGAGGCCCGGGAGCCAGAGCTCTGAGTTGTCATGGTGAGCACAGTGGTGATGCCTAGGCCCACTCGGGCAGGGGCAGCATCCATGTTGATCCAGAAGGAGACCCAGGACAGGATGACGATGAGTAGGCTGGGGATATACATCTGAATCAGATAGTAGCCCATCTGTCGTTCCAGGTGAAACTTTACCTCGATGCAGGTGAATTTCCCTGCAAGGAAAGAGGTGAGGTGTCAGGCCACAGGTCCCCGGCCAGCAGCTGAAACTGAGAGGCAGGAGTAGGGCAGCCCTATCTCTGTAGAGCAGCCTCTGGGCACCCAAGCTGGGTCAATAACTGAGCCTTTCAAAATGGTCCCAGGTCCCAGATGTACGTTTTGATGAAGCTCTCAGAGTAGCCAGCAGAGACGTGACCTCTTGCTCCAAGCACTTTAGTTGCCAGCAGAAGGCCTTCCCCTGAAAGAGGATTAAAAGTGGGAGGATTCCAAAGGCAGGCTGTATGGGTTTGACTCCTGAAGCTTCTGCTCACTAACTGTGTGACCTCAGGTGAAACACTGAAGCTTTTAAAGTTTCAGTTTCCTTGTCTATAAACTAGAATAACAGCAATATCCATTCCATCACTGGGCAATTGTAGGAATTAAGTTAGATGATGGATTTGAGGTGTTGAACACGTAGGCAGCTGGTACTATTCTCATGATTAACAAAGCGATGAGCCTAGACTCCACTCCAATCTCAGCATCCTTGCTGGTGTGTCCTGAGACCCCTGAAGCTCTCCAGCAATGATTCACTGAGATAAACACTGCCTGTGTCTTAAGCAAGTAAGAAGAGCTAGAGAGCAAACATCTGGAAACAATGTCCAACAGAGATCAGCTCTGGACGGTGGGTAGCAAGTTCCCAGACAGCATTAGGCAGCAGCATTCTATTCCACCAACAAAAAGTGTGTTGGCCCTGGGCACACGTACCAATGCTCTCCTCCTCTGACAGTCACCTTCACTTTATCCTGCTTCCCACACCCCAAGGCTAAGAAAACACTAGCTCAGAGCTTCCCCTGGCAGTAGATGCTTAGGATAACCAAGGCAAAAAGCAGACGATACGCATATTTTCTTTCTTTTTTTTCTTTTTGATGATAGCAGTTTTGTTTTCCATGACAAAATTAACACTAGTTTAGCATAGATAAAATGTGAGAGGTAGAGAGGGAATAATAATATTCGTAAACTGACATTTATCAAGCCTCTACTAAGTGCCCTGACTTTATATAGTTTATCTCATTTAAACCCCACAGCAACTCTTTGGGGGCAGGTAAAATTATTATTTCCCATTTTACAGGTAGGGATATGGAAGCTCCTTTGAGATTATGTTTCTTGAGGGTTCCCAACTAGTAAATAGTGTGCCCAAAGTTCTTGCTCTATCTGATTCCAAAGTTCTTGCTCTTATCAAACTGCTTCAGAAACGCTTGGTGCTATTTCTTCCAGGATTTTAAAACAAATGCTTTTGGTTTGTTTCTTTCACCACAATAGAATCATTCTGTGTATACAACTTTGAATCTTAACCTTTTCCACTTGTATTTTCCAATGTTGATATAAGCGCCTTGCAAGCATCCTTTTAGACCTCTGGATAATATCCCAGCAAGCAGATGTGCCATGTAATTTGTTTAACTTCTGCCCTATCGGTAGATATTAAGAGCAGTTCTGAGTTTTTGCTGGTATAAACAATGACCCAGGAGCCCTCTTGGGGTCTAAAGTCAATATGATTTTTTGGAATATTTCCTTAAAATAAATTCCAAGGAGTGGAATTTAGGTTCCAGACTAAAGTTTCTTAGTGTGCCCCCTGGATCACCTGCATCAGAATCCTCAGGATTCGTGTTCAAATGCAGATTTCTGGGCATCACTCCAAGCACATGCTATCAGAATCTCTGAGCGGTAGAACCCAGGAATCAATATTTTAACAGGCTCCCCAGGGAAATATGATGCACCGCGGAATTTGAAAACCATAAGTCTATGTACAAATTGCCAGTTTTTTTTTTTTTTCCTGAAAAAGTTTACACCAATTTCCACTCCCACCAGCATTTTCTAAGTTCAACGGCTCATTCCTCTCCCCAACTCTCTGCACCCCTACATACACAAACACATATCCGTAGGCTTGTGCCCAAAGCATGTCAGCATGCCACTGGAGGGACCCAGGATCTCCCTTCTTCAGCTTGTGGCCCCTATCTCAGCGTCATAGCACTTCACAACAGCCAAATGGTCAGTGGAAATGAGGAACCTACAGCGATTAGGGAAGCTGCAAAAGGAAGGTGCTCAAGCTGGAAAAGCAGCTGCTCTTCACTTCCCGACCCAGTTTTCACACCTGGGAAACCATGTCAGTTCAGGAGACTTGGGCACTGGAGACAGTGGCAGGGGGTGTGACCAGTAAGCCAGCTGGTGCCCTGAATTCTGTTCTCTCCTGGTTCAGTGCAGTCATTGAATACTCCCAGCTGTAGAAATTCCTCACTTTCCACATGAAGTTGGCCTCAGGACAGATGAAACACTCCTGCCACTCACTGACCCAGGCCCATTTGTTCTGCAGCATATGACAGGGACGAGAATACGGGCTTTGGTGGTGGAACCTGGGCTTTGAATTGAAATCAGTCATTTACTAACTGTGGGACTTGGATAACTGATTCAATTTCTTAGAACCTCAGGTTTTTCTTTCTGAGAAATGGGACTGATTACCACTACCATAATGAGATAAGACATATAAGAAACTTAGTATGCCATCGGGCACAGATTGGACCTTCAATAGACGCCAGCTGCCTTGCTCCTCCCCACCCCCCCCCCCCCATTTGGAGGCCCTTCATGCAGCCCACAGCCAGTAAGATCCTAGGTCTTTTTTTACCTGTGTTGTAGTGCTTGGTACAATAGCCTAGATCCTTCTCATCCCGCAAGATAAACTGAGGCAGAGTCAACCCCTCGGCCACTTGGACAGCAGGAGCATCTTCCAGCCACTCAAACATGAGGTCATTCATGGTGTAGCCAACTGAAAGTGAAAGAGATGGCAGAGGGCTGCAGAGTGTGGGTGTTGGTTGGGGGTAGGGAGAGGATTAGAACTGGCAGGAAAGAACAGATGAGGAATAAGGCCTGGGTTTTAGGAGTTTCATGCTCATCTGGGAAAGAAAAACCATTCTGAAGAAGGTACTTGATCAGTTGCTTCATGTGCCCAGCCTAAGTGGGTGAATCAAAAAGATTTCAGATTCCTCTCCTACCTAGTTCTCAAGCATTAGAAAGTCCCAAAGAGAAATTATTCTGACAGACCTAGAAAGCACACCAAAAGGCTTGGAAAGATGTCAAGGAACCCAGCTGGGAACCTCCTGCCTCATCTCAAACCCAGGGGGGTAAGCATGTGTACTGACCACATACCTTGAGCTGAGCCAGCCTTGGAGCTGGGGCTTCTGCCACCTCACTCCAGGGAGGAGAGAGCTATTTATACCCTGCCAGCCATGCATGGGCCAATGTGCATAGCACAGACTCCTAGCCAGGGCCCTAAACTGGGGCAAACTGAGAGCTAACATCAAAAGTGCCAAGTTGCTCACAGAGAGCTAGAATTTTGTGAAGACTCTTGCCATATAGATGACTATATTCACACGCTGGGTAGAAATGGGAGCAGAAACACAAAGGCTCACAGATGTCCAGTGTAGGGCCTTGGCCCAGAGTAGCTTTGTGACTTTAGGCAAGTCACTTCCCCTTCTCTAAAATGTTCCACTTACATTTCAGAGGAGGTAATGAGGACTTGGACGTGAAGGTGGTTTATGAACTCTAAAAAGCGGACCACACAGGACAAATTCTATCCATCACTATTATTATATGTTAGAAACCAACAGACAAGACTTTTCCAAGGATCAAATGCGTAACTCCTGATCTCACAGTCTCACTTGCCCAGGAGATGGCAAAGAAATGGACATGGGCAATGTCCAGCCTTGTCATCCTTTAGCTTCTCTGCACTTGGGACAGCCCCTGCAGGCTGTCACCCTATGCCCTTGGTAGCTCTTGGCTGACCTTGGTACCCTGGGCACTGTCCTATGCCTAGAACTGTCCTCTCTCACTTCTCTACAAAAGTAATCTGTGAAGTGAAGTGAACTGAAGTCGCTTAGTCGTGCCCAACTCTTTGCGACCCCATGGACAGCCTGCATCAAGCTCCTCCATCCATGGGATTTTCCAGGCAAGAGTATGGAGTGGGTTGCCATATCTGTACACACTGCTATAGGTAAAATAGATAAACAACCAGGGCCTACTGGATAGCACAGGGAAATATATTCAGTATCTTTTAATAACCCATCATGGGAAAGAATCTGGAAAATAATACAGATATAATGGAATCACTTTGCTGTACACCTGAAACTAATACAACATTGTACATCAACTATGTGCTGTGCTGTGCTTAGTCGCTCAGTTGTGTCCGACTCTCTGCAACCCCATGGACTGTAGCCCACCAAGTATACTCCAGGCAAGTATACTGGAGTGGGTTGCCATGTCTTCCGCCAGGGGATCTTCCCAACCCTCAGATCAAACTCAGGTCTCCTGCATTGCAGGTGGATTCTTTATTGTCTGAGCCACCAGGGAAGGCCAAGAACACTGGAGTCAGTAGCCTATCCCTTCTCCAGGGTATCTTCCCAACCCAGGAACTGAATCGGGGTCTCCTGCATTGCAGGTGGACTCTTTATGAGCTGAGCTACCAGGGAAGCCTAAATCAACTATACTTCAAAAAAAAAAAAAAAGTTGCCTATGTTCACAAAGAATCAGGGTTCAAAGACTGCCCTGTCCCTGCCGACTCTAGATTTGTATAGGCATCTTGAATATGTTAACTCAAAGGAAGTAAAGGTAGAATTACTGCAGGCACTATGAGAGGGAACGTATCTCTGGACACAGGATGTACTCTTCAAATGGCCCTCCGCATCCAGCCCAAGCACACTGGCATATAAGGTTGGTACCTTCCCATCCTCCGACCCTGTAGGGCAGCCAGCCCTGCAAATAGCGAGGAAATGGACAAGCACATTAGACTGGGTATTCAGGAGCTCTGGCTTCTAGTCTTACCTGGGCCAAGAGCTGACTGTGTGTTTGGGGAAGTCCATCCCCACTGTGGGCTGCCCTTCTCCTGTCTGGAATATCGCAGCATGGGGTTGACTAGTTGGTACCTCAGGCATCACTCTGTGACTTTCTAGGGACACTTACAGCTCTCCAGCTGCATCGTGCAGGTCTGGATGTCCATGGGGAAGTTCTTGAGGTCCATCGGGCAGGACAAAATGAGAGTCAGCCTGGCAGGGACAGGAAGAAAGAAGCCAGGCTGGCTGAGTGTGGCTCAGCATAGCACAGGGACCTTCCCTCCACCCTTCAGCCTCTGCCCCTTGCCCCAAGTTCTCCTGGCCATCTACCAGCTGCACCTGATGCTGTAGAGCACGTTTCCATTCTTGAAGATGCGCAGCAACTTGTTGTCTGTGGTCACCTCGTGGAAATTGGCCCCTTTCTCATTGGCAAAGAACAGGTCTGGCTTCCAGATTGAGTCCAGCATGGAGGGATCGAGGTCCAGCGAGTCATCAGGATATTCTCGGTAGGCCAGGCGTGGGTCGTTCCACTGCTGTCGCAAGAAGACATTCACCCGGTAGTCCTGGGAGGGCACAAAGATGGGCCCATCAGAGGCAGTGTTATTGCAGGGACTAGCAAGCCTAGCTGGAGAGGAGGGCCACGAGGAGGAAAGTTCTGGGAGCACATCTCAGGAGCAGAGGGCATTTTCCACTGGAGAAGGAGCCTGCCTTGGGCTGATATGGCAAAGATGGGAAGGGAAAAGACATTTATTAAGCTCTTACTATGTGCCTGAGTCTCTGCTAAGTTCTTTCTTCATATGCATCATATTTAAATCTCACCTCAACCATGAGAGGAGAGTGCTGTTATGATTCCCACTTTACAGATGAGGAAACTGAGACAAAGAGAGGTTTCAGTAAATCTGCCTAAGTCATACAACGATTAGATGGTAGAGTCTGAGACTGAATGCAGGTTTTTCTGATTAAAAGCCTGTGCTAGTAGTCATCATGCTATCTTTCAAACTCGACCATCTGCTGCTTCGGCTAGTCTGCCTTTAGCCACAAAAACCCTGGCTGGGGAAAGATAAACTCCTAGTGACCACCTTTTGGACATGGCTTTAGCCACGACCCTGAAACAGGAAGAGGATGGCAAAGGAAAGACTGGCTTGCTCTCTGGTGGGCTTCTCCCATTCACACTAGAGAGGAAGTGGGGGCATGGAGATGCTTTACCATGGTAGTCTCGGTGACGGAGCCAAAACTGTTGATGAAGATGTTGCAGGTCACATTCACAGGTGGGCCTAAGGGTAGCAAAGCACAGCCATATTGGTAGAGCATTCCAGGAATCCGGGAGAAGATTCCAAGACTGCCCCTCTGAGCTGGAGGCCAGGGCACTGCTGGGAGAAGGCAGCGCCTGGCACACAGACCCAGGGTGATGGGGCGGGGATGCTCCTTCTGAGCTGTGAGTGCTAGACCTGTTCACCAGCCTCCTGGCTCTAAGGTAGGCAATGGGAGTGGCTCAATGTCCCCAAAGGGAGTGGGGAGGGGGGGGTTTGTAGGATGAATACTTCTTACCTTTAAAATTAGGCCGAATCCTGGCATCATACCCAGATGTTCGCCCCATAAGCTTGTCCAGGAAATCAGAGGGGGACATGGGCTGGGACCCCTTGGTCCCAGATTTGACTTCCTCTTTTGCCAAGGCCACTCTGGACAGGAGAGAGTTGATCACTGAGATCAGTTGTGTGTGCATGGGTGCTAAGTTGCTTCCATCCTGTCCAGCTCTTTGTGGCCCCCATGGACTGTAGCCTGGGGCTTCCCTGGTGGCTCAGCGGTAAAAGAATCCACTTGCAATGCAGAAGACGTGGGTTCTATCCCTGGGTCAGGAAGATCCTCTGGAGGAGGGCAGGGTAACCCATTCCAGTGTTCTTGCCTGGAGAATCCCATGGACAGAGGAGCCTGGCAGACTACAGTCTGTGCGCACTCAGTCATGTCCGACTCTTTGCAACCCCATGGACCATAGCCCATCAGTCTCCTCTGTCCACGGGATTCTCCAGGCAAGAATACTGGAGTGGATTGCCCTGCCCTCCTCCAGAGGATCTTCCTGACCCAGGGATTGAACCCGAGTCTCTTATGTCTCCTGCATTGGCAGGCGGGTTATTTACCACCAGCACCACCTAAGAAGCCGGAGATCAGTTATATTCTACTTTATTACAGATCCTTGACTTCCCTGTTCCCACCCCGCTTTGGCCAGTCTCCATATCAGTGAGGAGATTAGGAGATGGGTTTCTGCATGTCCGCTTGCAGATGAGAAGAACAGAAACGGCCATAAGCCAACACAGCAGCTCACTAGTCAGTCCTAGACAATTGCTTTCACATATATTAGATCTTTTTGCTTTCACAATGCTCATGTTATGGGACAAAAACTGTTATCTCCGTTTTACAAGTGAGAAAACTCCTTCCAAAGAAGGAGTAATCTGTGGGACTGTAAATCAGTGCAGCCACTGTGAAAAACAGTATGGAGTTTACTCAAAATATTAAAAGTAGAACTACCATATGACCCAGAAATTCTACCTCTGGGTATTTATCCCCAAGGAAACAAGATTACTATGTTAAAGAGATATTTTCACCTCTCCCATGTTCATAGCAGCATTCTTTGTAATATCTAGGACAAGGAAAGCACCCAAGTGTACATCAACAGATGCATGGATGAAGAAAATGTGATATATACATACATACACACAGTGGAATATTACTTGGTCATAAAAAAGAAGGAAAATTCTGCCGTTTGCAGCAACATGGACAGACTTGGAAGGCATTATGCTAAGTCAAATAAGTCAGACGAAGACAAATGCTGTATGATCTCACATATAAACATGGAATTTAACACATAAATAATAAATAGATGGATAGATAGATCAATCAATCAACTAACAAAAAGAAGAATGACTTGCCCAAAGTCTCACAGCTGAGGCCTCATCCAGTGTTCTCTTTCTGATGGTGTCTTGAACACACTCAAACATGAGTGACAGAATTAATGTAGCTGCGGCAACACTTTGTACATCTGGCCTCGCCAAGGATGGGAAGGGCTCAAGGGCGACTGACCCCCCCCCAAGAGTTGGTTTCAGTTGTTTGGCCTTCATGCTGATCTCTCAAGGGCTAGGACCCAGCTTCTGGAGAGGGCAGTTTGGCTTCTGCTCCAGCAAAAAGCTCTGGACCTCGGTCCAGGCAGCTGCAGGCAGATGAACTTGCTTTCGCAATAACATAGGCAGAAAAAAGCAGGGCTCTAGGAGCAACGGAAAGACTCCCAGTAAAGAAGCCATGGTGTGAAAGTCAACTCCCATCTTATCTCCCTAAGAGCTTCATTTCAAGGAAGGGGCCAGCGTGCTTTGGCCTAGCCTAGAGGCCAGCCCTCTTCTCCCCTGACAGGTTTTCCTCTAAGGGAAGCAAAGTTTCTCCCATATGCCTGCTTGTCTGCTTAGCAGCCCATAGCTAGACCAGGGACCAGGAGTTCAGCAAGGCCTTGAGGGCAAGGATGGAGCTGAAGCTCGACTCCTGGCTGGGCCCTTGTGCCTCCTGCTCCATCCTGCTGTCATCCCTAGAGCCAGCTCCCCTGTGCCAGGAGGTGAGGTGACTACTGTCCTGGGTCTGAGTCTCCCTTGAGCCAGCGGGCTCCTCTTTCCCAGGAAATCTATGTACCTGCCAGTGACTGATACAGTAATAAAAATAGCTGAGGCACCATGCTACATGCTTTATCTAGTAGAGTTCTCACATCAGTCTTCTCAATAAGTACCATTATTATCCTCCTTTTATAGGTGAGGGGTGCAAGATGGAGCAATTTGTTCATGATCATACAGTTTCTAAATGGTAAAGCCGAGATTCCCGCCCAGCGCTCTTGACTTCAAAACTAAGCCTATCCATAGAGGTAAAGAACAGAATCAGTGGGAGAAGGAGAGGGTGGGATGATTTGAGGGAATAGTATTGAAACATATACATTACCATATGTAAAATAGATAACCAGTGGGAGTTTGATATATGACATGGAACCCAAAACTGGTGTTCTGTGACAACCTGAAGGCGTGGGGTGGGGAGGGAGGTGAGAGGATGTTTACGAGGGAGAGAACACATGTATACCTATGGTTGATTCATGTTGATGTATGGCAAAAACTATCACAATATTGTAAAGTAATTATCCTCCAATTACAATAAATTAATTAATTAAAAAAAAAACTAAGTCTATCTACTGCAGTACTGAGATACGAGCAGCCCCAGGCAGGCTGCCAAGGAACCAGAGATGGGGAAGGTCAGTGGCAGCCTCACTCTGACCCCTAGAGTCCTGCATTCTCAAATCCCAAGAGCAAGAGGAAGCTCTTACCCTGGGAACAGAAGCCACCTTGGCCCTGAGTAGGGGTTGCCAGAGCAGGTGGCTTAAGCCTGCTCTGAAAATCCAAGGAGGCGCTGGTACAAGCAGAAGTCATCCATGGCTTCACCATGGGATGCCCACACTGGCCAGGTGCTGCTGCTGGCCGCCTGCAGTCTGGCCCCCGCCCCCAGGGAGGCCACGTGGACCTGAGTGTGGAACAGCCAGACCCTCGCCACCATCCTCAGCTCCACTCTCATGTCATCTCTCTCGCTGGCCCCAGCCCCAGGACACTGGGACTGGCCGTGAACTCAGCTGTCTGGGGCCCCAACCCCCCCGGCAGCCCAGCTTTTCCAGTGTACCTCATTTGTAGACCTGAGAGCAGAGTCACAGTGTGTAGACTCTCCTTTCTCCCATTCGTTCCTGGAAAGTTCCAAATACTGGCAGGACTCAGGAGGCTCCAGAGCGGGAAACCTTTCTCATGGAAGGCCATGGGATGGGGTAGCGGGGAGAACTCCAATTCTGTTATTGGGTGCCTGAGTGACCTTGGCCAGGTCACCTGCCCTCTCTAGGCTTCAGTTTCCATAAGTTCAATGAAGGACTTGGACTCAAGGCTTGCTAAGGGCTCACCTTGCTCTAATCACCAAGAGGGCTTTGCGGCCACCAAAGCCTGGGCCTTGGTGGAATTTCCCCTCCACCAGGGCCAGCAAATGCCAGCTGGGTGCCCCCTTCTGCCTGCATCCTCATATCAGCTCCAGCTGAGCTGCCGTTGCCATATTCTACTTGGGCTCCTTTTCACTCTGAAGAAGTTTATTCCCTCCCCGCCAATGGCACTGAATCCCTGCCTGCCTGCCCACTCATGTGTCTGCCAGCACATGAGAAGGAGGCTCCTGGGGTGCTCCCTGAATGAAGAGGAGGATGATATTGCGGTGGCACTCACCCACCTCCCCCTTGGGAGGCACTCTGCTGACCAGTTCAGCCCAGGGCACAGCCATCTTTCCTCTAGCTTCCCCTGTCCACCTAGCCTGCCCCCCCCCAACACCAGCTAGTGAGAAAAGTGGGAATCGGTGGGGGAGCCATTTATAGGGAGCCCAAAGTGTGTCTTGCCCCAAAGCCCAGGAAATGATGGCCACGTAGTACCGCTCCAGGAAGCAGCCAGGTGTTCCCTGGGCAGGGTAGGGAGAGTGCAGAGGGCCCAGCTTTGATCAGCCCAGCTTCATCCTAATGTGGTTTGGGGAAAATCCTGGCTCGTTGTAACCTTTCGGGTGAGCAGCTGGCAGAGGTTGGTGTCGTTGTTAAGGATTTGAGGAGTGTGTGGTCAAGTTGGGAGGGAGATAGGGTTGGAGGGCAGGACAGATGGCTTCTGTTCGGGGGCTCGCTCCCTAGCCCCTACCCTGACCCAGGAAGCACCATGCAGAAGCATTCCCATTACCTCGGGGGCTTTGACATCCTGCACGAAAGGCTCCCGGGATCTCAGTGGAGGTGAGTGAGTCCGCCTCTGGAGCCATGCTAGCCATGGGCTTTTGGCAAACTTCAAGGAAACTCCGCCGGAGCCCCAGCTGCCCCCTCCCCAGCCCGTGCTTGCATGCATCTCCTTCTCGCCCCCACTCAGCTCACCTGAGGAGGACCTGCCCTGGCAGGGTCCAGAGGAGAAGGAAAGAGAGGGCTGCTGGAACGAGAGCTGTCATCCTGTGGGGACCCTGGAGTCCTTTTCTCAGCCTGGCTGCCAAGGTGAGAGGGGATACCCCGGGCAGGAACGCCGAAAGTACAGATGCGTCTTCCTGCTCAGGCCGCTCTTGCAGGGAACCTGAGGGGGGCCGGGCTAGGAGTGGCGTGCTCTCTCCCCACTTCTCTCTTCTCTGCCCCGTCCCTCTCAGTCAGGGGGCCAGAACTATTCACCTGGAAGTGATTCTGACACAGATAACCCCACCGGCTCCTGCTCGAGCTCGCCTGGGGCTCCGGAGGGCCTCTGCCTGCCTGCCTGCCTGCCGGGGTGCTGAAGGAGATTCTTTTTGGGAAGCAATCACTCTCTAAACCCCGGAGAGTCTTGGAGGAGAAGGGGAGGGAGACTGTAGGAAGATGTTTCCCTCCCTTCCACCTCCCCCTGAGATGCACCCTCCAGAAAGCAGCAATTTAAAGGCACAGTCGCCGGCAGCTGGAGTCGGGTTCAGAGCGAGTCCGCGTGTTGTGTGCCGGGGAGGAGCTTGGGCTGCCGCTGCAGCCTAGAGAGGGGCTGGAGGTGCTCTGTCCAGCTTCTAACTCTCTGGCTGGAGGAGTGCCTGCAAGCTGCCTTGCTTCCCCCACCTCCCCAGCAGGTTCCCTTTTAGCCTGGAGCCAAGCAGGGGCCAAACTCTAAAGTCTTAATGATTTTTTGCAAGGGGGAGAAACCACCTGAGAGGGTTTAGGCAGAGCTGCTGGGTATTCTCCAGGTAACAGTTTCAGGGCTGAGAGGAGGCAAGGAGGAGGAAGGGAAGGGCAGGGGCAGCTTTTCCTCAGCTCTCTGGATGGAGACAGCGGGGTGAATGATGCGCAGGAACTTGGGAGTCTTCTTCTTAGGTCTGCCTGCCTATCAGTCAGTCTGTCTGTCTGCCTGCTTGCTCCATCTCCTTCATCCTTCGAGTTGCACATCCTCTTTCCTGCCTACTTCCCTCCCTCAAGTCTTCTCTGCTGAGCTTGTGGGCTCTCTGTAGCTCTCTGGAACCCCCCCTTTCCCCAGACTGGCTAGGCTGTGAGGAGGAATAGGGCAGGGCAAGCCTGGCACACAGCAGGCTTTGTAAGCTTTGGAAGAGTCAAGGGCACCAAGAGCGATGACCTGGCAACCCCAAAGCTTAGGATGGAGGAGAGAGCTGGGGAGAGTGGACCACCCACCCCTCCTTGCTTCTCATTTGCATACAGAGTACAGCTGCTTGAGCAGTTCTTTTCCTGTCAACCCTTCCCCAAACTCGCTCAGCTCCACCTGAACCGCTCTGGTCGAGGACTTCTCTGAGCGCCTCACCCACGATCACGTCCTCTCTCGCTTTTCTCTGCTTGCCTCCTCCCTCTCTTTCTGAAGCTTTCCTTCGTCCACACTCTCTCCATCTCCCTCCCTGTTTCTTTTCTGAGCCTCACCTTCTAGGCCTGTCTCCCCCTTCTCTCACCCTCGCTCTCTCTCCATTCCCATTTGTTTTCTATCTCAGCTTCCCATTTTCTCACTCTCTCCTTTTAAGCTGTGGCCACGAGAAGCCAAATGTTTTCATGCTTTCTTCAATGGAAACTCTCACGACAGCTCTTCTGAGTTCTTGAGGGCGTGCTGGGCGGGGGTGGGGTGGGTGCCACTTTCTTAGGGTCAATACCTGAGCCCCACCAGAGAGGGATGTGTGGAGACTTCGAGCTCTTCTAACAGGATCCATCAGCTACTTAGAGGGACTAAAGACAAGGCTACAATGAGTAGACTTGTGCTGCGTCTCCTTTGTGGCTGTGTTATTATTAAAGAAGAGGAATTTTGAAGTGACCAATGAAAAGGAAAGAAGAGGATTTTAAAGATTACACACTAAAATGTTGATGGGGGACTTGGGGTTTTGGAATTGGGACTGGAAACATTATAAGCCTCCAATCACGCCTATATGGCCAGTAAATACAAAATACAAAGTATTAATTTTCCTAAAAGCATTTTTAGTGGCTCTTTCACCTGCTTACCCTTCTGCCTTGTTTTCTCTAAGCATCACAACCCCCACTCCTTGGCCAGGAACCAAGCCTTATAGCACCTCTCAGGGCCGAGCTCCAGGCTAGGATGCTAAGGGGGAACGGGCAGCAGAGGCACTTGATTCTTTGTTTAACCCACTCCCTCTGAGGAGCCTGATCGTGTCATTTCCCCTGCCTCAGCTGTTCCCTGTGGCTCTCAAGCTGAAGTTCAGGGAGTGCCATGACCTGGTCCCTCTGCTCCTCCGCCAATGCTGCACCAAGAATCCCCTGTCTCTCCGGCATTTAGGTTGTTTCACAAATCATTTGTCTGCCAGAGCCCTCTTCCCTGCACTCTGATTCTTCTGGACTAAGTTTTGATGTCACCCTCTCAAGGAAGACTTCTTGGACTGCTCCTGTTGCCCCCTGGGTCTGGGTTAGGAGACCCTTCAATGTGTTCCCACAGGACCCTTGCCTTCCCACTCATGGCATCCATCACACTTGGTTACAGCACCTGCTTACTTGACTCTTTCCCCACTATACACCCCGTGAGCTTCCTGAGGGCAGAGCCACGTGATCCACCCAGTCCCCGGGGCCCAGTCTAGAGCAAGGCACATCCCAGGCCACTAGAGAACCTTTGTGAAGAGGCATCCCAGGCACCCAGAGACACTTCCCCAAGCTGATGCCTCTGTCTTTTTCTCTGTCCAATGAGAATGATAAGCCTGACACACAGAGAGAGGGCTAGCATGAGATAATAGTAATAAAGGGAAATGAAAAAGCAATTTTCCTTCTCTTGCCCTTTAGTCCTGTGGCCTCACTCTCAGTCATCTGGGATTCTTGGCTAATAGAAGGCACAGGCCCCTGGGGACTGGTCCACTGGTCCACTGCTCCATTGTGTTGGGTATCAGCCCCTGTGTGTTCCGTGGGATCCCTGAGTGCTGAGAACACAGCGAGGTCAGCTTCTGGGGAAGAAAGACTCTTTCTCATGAGAGCTTATAGCCATGACCAAGGGTCTGGCTGGCATGTTGAAGGGATACGGCTTTCCAAGGGTGCTGAAAGCTGACTCTTTGGGAGAAGAAGGGAGGCCAGGGAGGCAAAGAACTGGATAAGCTACTCTTGCTGCTGCTGCTGCTAAGTCGCTTCAGTCGTGTCCGACTCTGTGCAACCCCATAGACAGCAGCCCACCAGGCTCTCTCATCCCTGGGATTCTCCAGGCAAGAACACTGGAGTGGGTTGCCATTTCCTTCTCCAATGCATGAAAGTGAAAAGTGAAAGTGAAGTCACTCAGTCGCGTCCAACTCAGCGATCCCATGGACTGTAGCCCACCAGGCTGCTCCATCCATGAGATTCTCCAGGCAAGAGTACTGGAGTGGGGTGCCATTGCCTTCTCCCAAGCTACTCCTAGGAGGTGATAGGAAGCAGGGGAGATGCCCATCCAAGAGTGTGTGTGTGTGCTCAGTTGTATCCAACTCTGCAACCTCATGGTCTATAGCCCACCAGCCTCATCCAGGCAAGAATCTAGATCTTCCCAACCCGGGGATCGAGCCCACATCTCTTGTGTCTCTTGCATCGGCACTTGGATTCTTTACCACTGTGCAATCTGGAAAGCCTGCCCATCCAAGGGTTCCCTCTCCTAATAGGAAGCCACACTTTCTGAAGATGGCTTCAGCATTTTCTAATGTGGGAGGGGCACAAAGTTGTGTCCAGGCTTGCCCCCTAAACTTCCTCTCTTATTATTATTGAACTATGGTGTACATGAATCTGCATGTTCCAGAATGTATTGCCCTCTTTTCCTGTTTTGCAACTGGCAGCCCCATTGGCCATGAGAATTGGCTGGATTGCAGCCTGGAGATGGGGTAGAAGCTACAATAAACAAAATGTTTTTCAGAATGAAAGATACTTATTTCATCTTAAAAAACTACTGAGCTTCTAAAAATGAATTAAGCACATGCTCTTAATAAATGTTTCATTCTGGGAAAGAGTCTGTCATGTTTCAGCCTGATGCAAGGAAATGTACAATTGTGCCCTCTTGACAAGGAGGCTTCTGAAATCTTAGTCTGAGGAACTGCATGTCTGTGTGGGGATGGGTATCATTTGATCAATTCAGTGACTTCTAGGGCTTAATTTTGCGGGCAGAATTGGAGAGTCATTTGGCATCCCTTCCTGGACCCAACTTGCCCATACCACCACCTATCCCACTTACTGAAGTAGAAAGTGGCCTGTGGGGTACTTAAAAAGTTAGACTGTGCCCCTAGTCTGAGGAAACTCTCAAAGCACTAGCTACTTTTAAGAAGTATTAGGGTACGAAGTTGGGGGCATATGTGAAATCAAAGTCAGATGTCTTTTTAAAAATCTGCTGACAAGGACCGGGGCATTTCGGTTGGTTCTCCAAGGAGCAAGGTTGCATCTTATTGCTGTGTGTGAGTTTTTCTTTTCAGGGTCATTTTCCACATCAAAGGATGTACCGGAGTTGGAGAGTCATTTGACACCCCTTGCTGGATCCAAAGTGCCCACCCCACCACCTATCCCACTTACTGAAGTAGAAAGTGGCCTTTACTCAAAAGTGGGGGCTCAACTTTGGGTGCTTGGAGCGCTGCCAGCCGAGGCAGCAAACCTTCACACCCTTCAGATTCAAGGAGATAGGCATGGTGTGTGTGAGAAATGGTGATGGGAGTTTCACAGGCCTCAGTTCAGCTGGAGGAAGGAAGAAGAAAGAACCACAGAGCAGATGTATTAGACATGTTCAGTGCTCTTGTCCTAAGACTTTGGAGAGTGACCAGTTTAAGTCCAGTATTTACAAGATTAGCTTTCCTTCTTTTATATTTCTGGCACAGGCTTTGCAGACAAGGCCTGGGGTGTCTGAACTTGGGGGAGCCTGTGGCGGGAATGACTGATCTCTCCGTCGTCAGAGACGAGAGGAATCAGCACCAGGGTAGCGTGGTGAACAATGGTCCTGCTTCTGTCACTAGCTTTGTTGTCTAAGGAACAACAGAGAAACGGGGCTCCAGGCAGGGACAGTGTATCGACTAGCACACTGATAGGCACCATTTCCCCCGCTGGGCTCTCGGCGTCATTACTCATCCCATTGGCCACTTGAGGACAGTTGACTAGGCGTGCAGGAGTGTTGCATTAAGGTTTGCCCAGAGCTTGCTTTGACTCTTCTTGTCTCTTGGCTCTTGAACGTTCCTTTTCAAGGATAATAGGACCATGTCACACCTCTTTTCAAAAGTAAGTTGGTTATTTGCTGGTGATTGTGTTCATGAAAATCTTATTTCACTCCTTTGGGGATTGTGATCATCCATGATGTGTAAAGAGTGAAGCCCTTATACTTATATGACATAAAAGCCACAGAACTTGGAAAGATGAATAAACATTTACTGCGTGGTATGGATTGTGCTTCCACAAATCATACATGCCCTTCAATATTTGCTGAACATGCATCAAATGCCAGATACTAGGTGCTGCAGATACAACAGTGAACAGGGCCACGAGGTCCATGCTCCTGTGTAGCTTAAGTTCCAGTAGCGTAATGATGAGATTGCCTCCCGAAGAAGGTTCTGTGCGTGGGTCATCAGCAGTGCCCTACCTAGGGCTTGAGAACCTCTTGAAGCATATGAGCTGAGCATTCATTATATGACCTAGAAAAAAAAGAAATGTCTATTTGCTTATTTACAAAACAAAAACAGACATAGAAAACAAATTTATGGTTACTACAAGGGAAATGGAGTAGAGGGGGGAGTAAATTAGGTAAATTAGGAGTTTGGGATTAACATATGTACAATACTATATGTAAAATAGATAATCCAAGGAAACAGAAAACCAACAAGGATATACTGTATAGCATAGGGAGCTATACCCAATATTTTGTAGTAATCTATAAGGGGAAAGAATCTAAGAAGGAATGTATCTATACATCTGTATATATATGTGTGTGCACGCGTGCCAAGTCGCTTCAGTCGTGTCCGACTCTCTGTGATCCCATGGACTGTAGCCCGCCAGGCTTCTCTGTCATGGGATTATCCAGGCAAGAATACTGGAGTGGGTTGCCATGCCCTCCTGCAGGGGATCTTCCTGACCCAGGGATCAAACCCGTGTCTCCTGTGGTTTCTGCACCACAGGTGGATTCTTTACTGCTGAGTCACCCAGGGAAGCCTCCATATATATATATATATATATATACACACACACATATGAATCACTGTACTGTATACCCGAAGCTAACATGATAGAAATCAATGATACTTCAATTTTATAAAGAAGAGAGACTGACTGACTCATTTGATGTGTGGCAGAAACCAACACAATATTGTAAAGCAATTTTCCTTCAATTAAAAATAAATAAAAGGAAAAAGAGAGATGACTTTTCAGCAGACAGGAATGAGTTTCATTTCCATGTATTCCAGAGTCTGTCTGCTAGTCACATCACAATAGATCATCAACTGCTAGACATCCTCCCAAGAAGCTTTTCCTCCAATAATCCAACCCTAGGCAGAATATACAGGTCTGGGTCAATTTGAGTAACTCTGGTGGTGCATACATATTTGTCTGTGACTGCTAATAAGAACCTTCCTCACTAGGATATTTAGAGGGATTAAGGGCACTCTTGGCACTGTTGCTGTTACGCTTCTCTAAGTTGTCTTTGGTTACTCAGGCTTCATTCTCTCTCTCTGCTCTCTTCCTCTCTCTCTCTCTTCTGTCTGTTTTTTCTTTCTGTCTTTCTTTCAGTTTGTCTTTCTGTCTGTCCTCCAGTCTTTTTTGTTTTTTGATTTTCCCATGCCTAGATAGCATATTCAAGAGCAGAGACATTACTTTGCCAACAAAGGACCGTCTACTCAAGGCTATGGTTTTTCCAGTAGTCATGTATGGATGTGAGAGTTGGACTGTGAAGAAAGCTGAGTGCCGAAGTATTGATGCTTTTGAACTGTGGTGTTGGAGAAGACTCTTGAGAGTCCCTTGGACTGCAAGGAGATCCAACCAGTCCATTCTGAAGGAGATCAGCCGTGGGACTTCTTTGGAAGGGATGATGCTAAAGCTGAAACTCCAGTACTCTGGCCACCTCATGCGAAGAGTTGACTCATTGGAAAAGACTCTGATGCTGGGAGGGATTGGGGGCAGGAGGAGAAGGTGACGACAGAGGATGAGATGCTGGATGGCATCACTGACTCAGTGGCATGAGTCTGAGTGAACTCTGGGAGTTGGTGATGGACAGGGAGGCCTGCATGCTGCGATTCATGGGGTCGCAAAGAGTCGGACACGACTGAGCGAGTGAACTGAACTGAACTGAACTGATGAATAAATTCAATGTCTGCTGCAATAGGATACTGGACACTGGAGTAAGGAAGAATTTAACTGCTGACTGTACATAGAAATATGCAGAATTTGCATTAATGAAACTAAGCACATAGTTATAGTTAGATTAGCCAATTTTATATGACAACGAGTAGAATTTTACATTAGAAAAGATACACTAGTTTAATTGTACACTCTTGTAGTCTTCATCATCTGAATATACACACGTCTATGTATGCACACACAGCACTTCTTGATAGTTTGAAGATGATGCCTTGCTGCCAGCAATTATCATCCAAAAGTGTGACCGTGGAGTGTGATGAAGTTGGGGTGTGGTGAGTAGTCCTTTCCTTCCTGAGTGCAAGTGGATCTTGTTCTTTGATTTGTGACTGTGGTTTCTTCATACACTGCACTAATGAGGCCCTTTTCACCACAGTCACTTACACAGAAAAATTGGAATCCCTTGGTAAGGTGCTAAATTGAACCAATTCTCTGTTTATGGAGTGGGTTAATTCATTTTTGTGAAAGTTACGCAACATATGGCCCAAAGCGACAGATCCTAATCAATGACAGGCGCTTGCAAGAGTCACCCGAGCTGCTAATCAGACAAGAAACCTCAGCAGGTCACACACACCAGCTTTTGCTGTCACCCTTTCCTGCAAGGTCAGCAACATCATCTTCCAACACCGAGAGAGCGTGGCTTTGAGAACTCTGACTTCTTTTTCCTGCCCATTGTCAGTTTCTTTCTGTAACCTTCACATTGCCTTTCTACCATCCCACGTGTTCTATAATCCCCTCACTTTCCACAGTGGTGTGCCTACTGCTGAGTCAAAGGCAGGTGCTGTTTCACAACTGCAAACCCAGTACAACCAGCCTCAATTATGGTCTGGTTTCAGGAGAGACAAAGAGGATGCTGAGGTCTTGACATTTTCAGGCAAGCAGTGGCACAGAGCCAGGGAAGTCTGCTCAGTTGCATCACCTTATGCAAAAACATTTGGGAGACCAACTTATTTTCCATGTACAGAACCAGGTCTATGAAATGGTACTATAGAGTACACGAGGACTGTTTAGAAGGCCCACTGAGTAGGGCCAAGTATTTTCACTCTTCAGAGAAGCATCTAGGAGGAAACTGGAAGCATAGGCAGGGGCACTCAGCTTATCCTGAGCTACCAGAGGAAGAGAATTTGAAGTGGCTCTCTTTTGATGGCTTAGATTCCATCCAAGCCCAAGCAAGCAGTCAGAATATTACCGATAAAGTGCAACTAACAAGATACTCCTCACATCATAGAACAAACCCTGGAGAAGCTGTTTATCAGTGCTAAGAAGGCCAGTGCCTGTGGCGAAACTGAGTCCACCATAGACTCTAATGATGCCAAAGGGCCCTCCTCCTCCCCTTCCTCTGAGGGGATTCTCTGATCTCCATGGAGACTTTAAAGGGATTCTAGTTACTCTGTAGAGAAATTTCTGGCATTCAAAGTGCTTCCAACTTGTCAGAGGCAGAGAAGACTTTTTTGTTACAAGTTGGTGAGATTCATAACTATTATTAGAGGCATCTCACTGTCTTTAACTCTTTGTTTCTACTTGGTATGCTGTGATTGCTTCTTCCTAGACCCATGCTACAGATGGGCAAATAAAGACCCGCAACACAGTTCATGTCTTCACTGTACCTTTACGCTCATCTCACTTCCAGTTTTTAAACATAAAGATATTAGGTTTACAAGTTGGTGAAACTCAAGCCAACCAATTAGATAGACTGAAGCAGAGATGAAACTAGGCTTCCTTTTGCAGTTAGCATCCAGGAAATGTTTAGATCTCTCTCTCTTATCCAATTCTATATTCAGATTCTGGCCTATCCACTGCTCTGTACTTACTCAGATCTCTACTTACCTGCGAGTTCAGAGTGTCTTGGAGAGATCAACTGAAGTCCACTGATCCCAAGTGAGGATTAGGATAGGCCTCTTCATTTTAAGGAAGGGGGAATAGGAAGTGGAGAATCATTGATTCACCACGGTTCTTGGTTCTGCCATGCAGATCCCCCTGTTTTCAGGGATTGAGAGCAGAGTGGAGAAAGGACAGCATCCTGCCTTCCTGTGAATCAAAGGCCACTCTGGAGGCTTTTGAAGGAAGAAATTGCACTTTCTCCAGCCTAAATTCCGGTGAGCTTGGGTGTGGAATAGGCCTTCCCCCCCCACCAAAGGTCAAAAAAGTTGGCCACGAAGCCAAGAGTCAAAGTCAGGCATGCTTTCCCCCAACCGACTGCTCTAGTCAAGTGAGAACAAATTAGATCCTTAGAACATTAAGGTACAGTCCATAATCAATACTTCTGTCCAAATCAAACTTTGCTGTGGTTAGTGGTGAAGTTGCCTCAACCCTAGTAAGGTGAGATTTTTATCCATAAGATGAATCATGGCTGCAATTAACGTGTGTGTGTGTGTGTGTGTGTGTGTGTGTGTGTGTGTGTATTCAGTTGCTCAGTCATGTCAGACTCTTTGTGACCCCATGGACTGTAGCCCACCAGGCTCCTTTGTTCTTGGCATTCTCCAGGCAAGAATACTGGAATGGGTTGCCATGCCCTCCTCCAGGGGATCTTACTGATCCGGGGATTAAATTCATGCCTCTTTTGTCTCCTGCACTGGCAGGCAGGTTCTTTACCACTAGCATCACCTGGGAATCCCCTGCTGCTGCTGCTGCTGCTAAGTCACTTCAGTCGTGTCCGACTCTGTGCAACCCCATAGACGGCAGCCCACCAGGCTCCCCTGTCCCTGGGATTCTCCAGGCAAGAACACTGGAGTGGGTTGCCATTTCCTTCTCCAATGCATGAAAGTGAAAAGTGAAAGTGAAGTCGCTCAGTCATGCCCAACTCTTAACGACCCCATGGACTGCAGCCTACCAGGCTCCTCCGTCCATGGGATTTTCCAGGCAAGAGTACTCCCTAGTTGACTCTAAAGTTGCCTCTATCATCTTTGTGCAGAAGCTTGGCCCAGCCAGCTATTTGGTTTGGAGTTTGGAGTCGATCTCAGAAATGCTGGCTCCCGAGAGTTGCTCCCCATCACATTCTTGCCTTCTACTGGAAGCTCAGACCATTTCTCTGCTTTGTGCTCTGTGCTTTCTGTTGTTGTCCTCTGGCCCTCTCCACAAGGTACACGTGTGTACACCTCCCCTCTTCCCTGCACCTCATAGCCACGAGTCATCCTTACCAAGCACAGGCCAAGGCAAGATGTCTTCCTGAGTTGCTACTCTGCTGTAAAGGCTCAGCAGCAGGGCCAGGGGAGTCCCTTTAATTAACCCGCAAGTCAGCTAAATTATGGACACCCGAGCTTCTTTTTCCACTGTTTACTCAGTAACTCATTGTCTTCCAAAAAAACAAAACGAAACAAAAATACAGAAATGAGGTAAGAAATGAGAGACGAAAAGAGGAGAGAGAAAGAGAGTGAAACAAAATGATTGGATTTCCTTAGAATTTCTTGGCATGCTGCTCCCCCCATACCCAAAGCATTTCTTTAATCCCTCTTCTATAGGGTCAGCTTCCCTTGCAACCCTGCGCACACGGTCCCATTCTAAGAATGATAATGATAAGAATAATGTTGCCTCAGCAGCATCTTTATACAGAGGCCTCATCACTGTAGAAGATTGGTGTCAGATCGAAACGCTGTGATGTACAAAGGCTTGGGTCTCTTCTTTGACCAGAGGATCTGGAAAGGGGAAGCTGTGCACTCCAAGATGCAAATAGGTGATACCATGGGCAGCCTTGGGGATCCTTGCTTTGAGAGTGCCCACTCCTAAGAGAGTTGGTGGGGGTCCCAGAATCTTCTTTTGGGCTTCCCAGGGTGCTGCTGGCCAAGAACCCATCTGCCAAAGCAGGAGACATAAGAGATGTGGGTTCGATCCCCGGGCTGGAAGATCCCCCAGAGGAGGGTGTGGCAACCCACTCTAGTATTCTTGCCTGGAGGACCCCATGGACAGAGGAGCCTGGAGGGTTAGAGTCCATGGGATCACAGAGTTGAACACTACTGAAGTGACTTAGCACATATCCAGCATCCCTGGACCCACCCCATCTGTGGTAGAGTTCAGTACCATACCCCTTTGTTTCAGTGGAACTTTCCCATGCAGAAGTGATTTTGCCTCTACAGGGTGGACTGCTCTCATGTTAGACACTTCTAGAGCCATAATTTTTGTTAACTCACAAGTAGTATTATTCCCAGAAACAGGCTCAGAGATGACAAGTGGAGAGCCAGGCCTCATCCACAGAGCTCCTAGCACCAGACAGTCTTTCCACAACAATACAGAGGCCTATGGATAAGCTGAGTAGAGCCTGGTTCATGGGAAATATTAGCTAAATGAGTTGGATGAATGAAAAAAGTGTTACTCAACTCCCTTGTTGTCCTTTTGTTACCAAAAGAGTGTGTGGGATCTGGTTGCTTATCGCTCAAAGGCCAATAAACAGGACAGGCTGGTGGAAAGGAAAGTTTGCTTTATTTCAGAGGCTGGCAACTCCGCAACTGCGTGGGGGGAGGGTGGCGGACATTTGTCCAAAGGCTGACTACCCTCCCCCCCTCCCCGCCAGGGTGCTGCATGCAGAAACAGCACAACTCTGACAAGCATCTTCAAACTGGTCATCAGCAGTCTGACCAGCATCATCTTGACTGTCTTCGGTACAGTTCATTTTCATTTCCAGGGTCCATTTGTTCCCATTTCTTTGAGACCTGTTCTCGGAAGTGTGGCAGCTCATGTCCTGGGTACAGCCTGTTCTGTTCGTCCTGTACTTAACTTCTCTACCTGGGGTTTCAGTATCTGCAACACAACTCACAGGATGTGGTTCAGAATATTATCTACAGCCCTTGAGAAAGAACTACATCCTTGACGCTGCTTAATGATGACATGACTAGTATTTAGTCTCCTTTGACGGTTTTCCTTTGTTCCCACACTTCTCACCTCTGTGATTAAACTTATTCTTTGACAAAAGTTTTCCACAGACAAAAGGTAAGGGTCATGGTGGGGGTATGGGTGTCAAGGACCATAGGGTCCCACTCCATTTCACTTTCTGCCACAGATCCAAGGGAGCAGGTACTGTTACCCAGGACCTTTTTATCGACCACTCCCTCCAAATAATGCTGATTAGAGGGCATACCTGGATTCCCATTCCCATTCAATGAATCAGGACAGAATCGTCTTCTCCAAACAGTTTCTGAAAGTCATTGTGAAAAGAGCAGTTTTTGGTATTAGACTGCGTGCATGCTAAGCCTCTTCAGTTGTGTCTGACTCTGTGAGACTCCATGGACTGTAGCCTGTGGGCTCCTCTGTCCATGGGAATTCTCCAGGCAAGAATACTGGAGTGGGCTGCCATGCCCTCCTCTAGGGATCTTCCCGACCCAGGGATCGAACCCGCATCTCTTTATGTCTCCTGCATTGGCAGTTGGGTTCTTTACCAGTAGCGCCACCTGACTGACTAGGTTTAAATCCTAGCTCTACCACTTACTAGCTGTGTGACCCTCTACAAGTGACTTAATCGGTCTAAACCTCTGTTTCCTCATCTGCTAAAGGGGATAATAAACAAAACCTGTGCCATCAGGGTTGTCATAAAGATTAAATGTGATAATAGACTCTAGCCAAAAGCCAGACACATAGGCAGCACTAGGTAAGCTGTTATTATTCTTGGCCCTGGAGCCCTTTTGTTCCTTCATTTGTTCTGTGGGCTGAAGTGGTTTTGCTGCACTGTACCCCTTCAGCTGGGGGTACCAGAACAGAGTAGGTGGGCTTTGGAAGGAGTACCATCTAGCCCTCACCCAGAGCAAAGACTAGTGCTTGCTAGGGCGTTAGAACTGCAGTTGATAAAATATTCTGGATGAGGGCTTCAGTTCAGTACAGTTCAGTTCAGTTCAGTCTCTCAGTTGTATCTGACTCTTTGCAACCCCATGAATCGCAGCACGCCAGGCCCCCCTGTCCATCACCAACTCCCGGAGTTCACTCAGACTCACGTCCATCGAGTCCGTGATGCCATCCAGCCATCTCATCCTCTGTCGTCCCCTTCTCCTCCTGCCCCAANTGTTTTCCTCTATTTCTTTGCAGTGATCGCTGAAGAAGGCTTTCTTATCTCTTCTTGCTATTCTTTGGAACTCTGCATTCAGATGCTTATAGGTGGGGGGACAGGAAGTTATGAGGATAGACAGAATAAATCAGAGAAGACAGACAGGAGGGGAGGGGAAGCTGGTGAGAGAGGGGAGGAAAAGGTTTGGGAGAGACAGGAAGGGGCTGGAGAGCCAGGGAAAAGCTAACTTGCTACTGGAACATTAAGCACAAATGAGGGGAAATAAAATTAACATCTTTATTGAAAAGAAAAACAAGGAAGTAAGAAATATTCCTGTTTGGGGAAATCTTGTATAGAAAGGAGCAGGTGCTGGGGGCTTTTGGAGGCTAGTTGCCATGGTGATGCTATATGTCTTCTTTTCAATTACTCTGTGAATCTGGCAGCTGATAGCTTCTTTCTGCTCTAGATTCTAAGTCCAGGGTTAGCCTTCGGTGCAGCTTTGGTATTTTCATCTCCAAAAGTTTGAATATGCTGTGGGACCTGCTGGCTTGTCATTCCTTCTTTTGGAAATGATACTTGTCCAGAAGAAAAAAGGAGCGAGGGTGTACACTGGGGAATGGAGGGAGAAGCATGCTGTGCGGCTCTTTGCAGAGAGATAAGAAGGCAGGTTTAGCATGTTAGGGAGCATTTTGGCCAGATATGGGGGGAGGATCTCTTATTCTAGTGACTCCTTCTTTTCCAAGATAAATCTAGGAGGGCTTTTCTCTAAGAAAATAAGGTGATCAACCACCCTGGTTTGCTGACACTGAGGGGTTTCCTGGTACATGGAACTTGCAATTACATAACAAGGAGAGTCCCAGTAAACTGGGACATGTGGGAGCCGTAAGAAAACGCCCATTCAGAAAGCCCAAGATAAAGGCAGTCTTTAGAGCCTGGCAGGGACCGTAGAAGGCTCTTGAGAGTCACTTTTAACCCAGGCTCATATAGACAATAATTCAATAGTTTTGTTTTATGGAGCATCTCCCCCATGCTCTATAATGTAAAGAGATTCTCCAAGTCCAATATACTAAGAACCATCTGGAGACTTTATTGAAAATGCAAATTCTTGAGCCCACCATGACCTGCTAAATTCAGGTCTCTGTGGGCTGTGCAGCTCAGGCACATACCTATATCAAGTTTTCTCTCGGACTCTGAGGCCCATGGTCTGAGGGCTCAATGGTGCCAGTCAGAGAGTTTGTCAAGTGAAAGTCAATGGGCATCCAGAACCTAGAGCCTGACCCACCAAGGCAAAGGGCTTGGAAACACTCTGGCCCAGAGCAGGGACACAATCAGCCCTCCTTCATCCTCTCCCCTCAATCACTGCCTGCCTGGTGCCTTCTCTTCCTTGGGGTCAGGCCTAAGCATCACATCTTTGGGCTTTTTCCCTGGCTTTCTACTCTTACAGGCTTTCAGAACACCTCTCTATTTCTTTCTGTTTCTCCCAATCTGTAATCTCACATCCATGTGTGCGGCTCCTCATAAAGCCCCTCCCCTGAATAGACTGTAAGCTCCCTTAGGTCCAGGCCTGTGTTGTTCTCATTGCTGAGTTCCCACAGAACCTGGTACAGGGCCAGGCACAGGATAAGTGGCAGCTAAATATTTGGAGATGAATGCATGAATAGATGGATACATGGATAGATGGATAGATGGGTGGATGGGTGAGTGGATGGATGGGTGGATGGGTGGATGGATGCATGGATGGATAGATAAGTGGATGGGTAGATAGATGGGTGGATGGGTGAGTGGTGAATTGAAGGATGGATGGGTACATGGATGGATAGGTGNGGATGGATGGACATGGATGGATGGGCGAATGGATGAATGGAGTGATGGGTGGATGGGTGAGTGGATGGATGGGTGGATGGGTGGATGGATGCATGGATGGATAGATAAGTGGATGGGTAGATAGATGGGTGGATGGGTGAGTGGTGAATTGAAGGATGGATGGGTACATGGATGGATAGGTGTATGTGTGGATGAATAGATGGGTAAATGGACACATGAGTGGGTGGATGGGTAGATAGGTGAGTACAGGGAAGGATGGATGGATGAATGGGTGACTGGATGGAAGGATGGGTGGATGGATGGGTCGATGAATGGATGGGTCGATGGATGGATGGGTCGATGGATGGATGGGTGGAGGGATGGATGGATGGAGGGATGGATGGAAAGATGAATAGATGGATGGGTGGATGGATATATGGATAGATGGGTTGATGGATAGATAGGTGGGTGGATGGGTAGATAGGTGGGTGGATGGAAGGATGGATGACTGGATGATAGGTGGCTGGCTGGCTGGATGGATGGGTGGATGGAAGGATGGGTGGAGAGATGGAAGGATGGGTGGAGAAATGGAAGGATGGAAGGATGAGTTGGTGCATGGCTGGATGGGTGGAGAGATGGAAGGAAGGGTGGATGGATGGGTGGATGAATGGGGAGGCACTGGTGGCAGCCCCAGCTTCGACAACAGTGCTGAGTGGCAAACCTCTGTGGGGCCAGTCCTGGCTGCTCTATAGGCCAGGTTGCTCCCCTGACACCATTAATGGCTTGAAGCACAGGCCCTTTCTCTGTAGATTCCCAAATCTTGGCAGAATCATAGGTGACTCCCCAAATGGAAAGCAAACCAAAGCCAAGGCAGCCTGGCCTGGGGTAAGAGGTCAAGGGAAGCTGCACATTTGTGGCTGATTGTGTGAGTACCCAGAGGCCAGGGGAGGAGAGGCCTGGATTTGCTGACCTCTTGCCCTGGCCCTGGCCTCCCTTGCTGTGGCTCCCCGGGGGTGGGCACAGAGCAAGGGCAGAATTCACCACCTCAAAATATGTCTCTTTGGCATAAGGGTTATTTTAGGCTGGTTATTTTTAAGGAAGAGCAGAGCTAGGAAAGCTCTGGAAACCTAGTAGAAGTTACCATGTTGTAAGAAACATTTACATTTATAAGGGAAATCTCCATCTGAAGGGAGTCTTTTCCTGGATCAGGAAGAGAAGGATGGCTTAATCTCAAGAAACTCTTATCAGTGGAGAAGACTGCAACTGTTAAATATGCATGGCAATCTTACCCTTGTTCCCTGAGCTTTTCCTGAAAACCTCCCATCACTGGCTCTCCCCACTCCCTCATCATCTTTTGTTTTTAGCACCGCTACCATATATTCAACCTCCGAATCTGGTAAAACCCCTCAGTGAGTTAAAAGGACCCAGAGAGGGGTGAATGCAGGAGGTACATAAGTTACTAAGAGTCTGCTTCTTTTTCTCCTGTTAATCTGTCTTTTATTACAGGGCCAGGGGCCTCAGGGAACCAGATATGAAGAACTGACTCATTGGAAAATACCCTGATGATGAGGAAAATTGAAGGCAGGAGGAGAAGGGGATGCCAAAGGATNTCTCCCGTGAATGCAGGAGGTACATAAGTTACTAAGAGTCTGCTTCTTTTTCTCCTGTTAATCTGTCTTTTATTACAGGGCCAGGGGCCTCAGGGAACCAGATATGAAGAACTGACTCATTGGAAAATACCCTGATGATGAGGAAAATTGAAGGCAGGAGGAGAAGGGGATGCCAAAGGATGAGATGGTTGGATGGCATCACTGACTCGATGGACATGAGTTTGAGCAAGCTCCGGGAGATGGTGATGGACAGGGAGGCCTGGCGTGCTGCAGCCATGGGATCACAAAGAGTCGGACATGACTGATCGACTAAAATGAAGTAAACTGAGGGGCCTTAGTCAAGAACTTAGAAGGATAGAGAGGAAGTTATTTTTCCTCCTTCACAGTCCTTACTCTATCCTATGCAGATTCATGGGCAAATGTCCTGGAAGCCTGGGAGCACTGGTCTCCACCGCAGGGTTCCCCAGGATGCCTCAAAATGAGGAGGGCCACACGAAGGTTTGCAGAACATCACACGTCATGTGCCTCCATCTTTTTCTGAAGGGCTGGCCCAGGCCACCTGCAGACCATGTCTCCTCACCACCAGAATGGCATGCTTCCTCTGGAATGAAGAGCCAGGTCCCAGTGACTTGAACAGATCAGACTCTGGAGAACGAGGATCTCTGATGAGACGCACGTAGCAGCCATCTCTGAGTGTCTCTCAAGGCTGTGCGCTGGCTGCTGTACGGTTTGCAGCAATCTTTTGAGGCGGGCACTATTTGTTGTCCCCATTTTACAGGCAAGAGGACTGAGGCTTCGTCAGGCTAAATGGGTTTGTCACTGTCACATACAGAGCTGAGATGTGAACCCGGGCAGCCTGGCTCCAGAGCCCGTGCCCTGAATCACCACACTGTGAGTGCTGCCTCCCTTGTACAAGTGAAAACTCAGACCCCGAAAAGCCACGTGGTGTGCCCAGTCCCACAGCTGGCTAATGGCAGAGCTGGAACCAGAAATTAGGTCTCCAGTCCCCACCCCACTCTCTTCCCCGCATGGCGCTGTCCCTCTAGGTTCAATCGGGATGGATGACCTGTCCTACTTTGCTGAGTCCTGATGGCAGAGACAGGGGTGAGTCCTCCTCAGTGTCACGACTATTTCTTTGACTGCTCAGCACTTGGACAGTCTTAGGCTGAGAGGCATGGTGGGCTCAGGCCTCTGTGTTTGCCCAAAGCTTTCAAGGAGGATAATGGCCCAGACTCGCATGCTGGTCACCCTGGAGCCAGGAGCCTGCCTGTGTCCATCACCCTCCTGACTCCCCGGGTCTCATGGACTCTGTCTACAGGCCCTTTGGGGGGGAACTCCCACCCCAGCCACCGTGTATGTCTCTTCCTCCCCTTGGCTCTTCCTCCTGTTAGCTGNGATAATGGCCCAGACTCGCATGCTGGTCACCCTGGAGCCAGGAGCCTGCCTGTGTCCATCACCCTCCTGACTCCCCGGGTCTCATGGACTCTGTCTACAGGCCCTTTGGGGGGGAACTCCCACCCCAGCCACCGTGTATGTCTCTTCCTCCCCTTGGCTCTTCCTCCTGTTAGCTGCGTGGGTTGGGGCCAGGGGGTGCCATCCCCACCCAGGGCTTTTAATGAGAAGTTTTGTCATGCTCAGGCAGCAAAGATGAATAATTCAGTGAAGGAAGCTCAGGAAACGTTATTCTTTCAGTCACTTGACAGTGGGAGAGGCAGAGAAGGAGAGCATCTTTTGGGGGGGATGGGGTGGGGTAACAGTCATACAGGAGAGGAGGGTGGGGAGGAGAAAGAATCCTGTATGGGAGTCACTAACAGAATTCGGAGGGTTGTCTGTTCAAGCCACTTTGCCACTTAGGAGTTAAGCTTCCTTAGGTGGTGCAAATCCCCACTAATCTGTTGGCTTTTGCCCCATCCAGCAGTGTTCTCTTTATGACCAAGGCCTACTTTTAGAGAGCAGTGCTGTAATCTCTAGGGGGTGAGTGTGTGGCCTGTTTTCTTTATTCATCGGACTTTAAAAATGATTAAGAGTTCTCAGAGGGGAAGAGGACAGATGGAGGGGAGAAGTGACATGCATTCCTGGTCCTCAATTAGGTGTCAGGGGAAAACAAACAAAAGCCTCGCAGAAGCCCTTGCCAGCTTTCAGTGCATCTGAGCACATATCCCTGACCTGTTTGGGGAATGGAGGGGCGGGGAAGGAGGCTAATTCTTAGACAGCACCTTTGAGGGAAAGACATCAAAAGCTTTTCCTGCAGGGTAATGGGTTTCTACTTTTGATAGTGCATGAGAGATGCCAAGTTTCTCCTCAGATGGCAATTTAGGATGCAGCACCGGCCCCCTAGACTGTCTTTGTCTTAATAGAAGGCAGGAGTCTTTTAGTGGGAATTGGCACATGCCTCAGAGCAAGATTTCCAGTGCTTTGCATGTGAAGGAGACCCAGTGGCTTATGCTCCCAGATTTTTAGAACAATTTTTATCTTTTTTAAACTTTTAATTTTGTATTGGAGTATGGGCTTCCCTGATGCTCAGCAAATAAAGAATCCGCCTGCAGTGCAGGAAACTACAGGACACGTGGGTTCCATCCCAGGGTCGGGAAGATCTCCTGGAGGAGAGCATGGCAACCCACTCCAGGATTCTTGCCTGGGAAATCCCATGGACAGAGGAGTCTGGCGGAATATAGTCCATGGGATCGCAGAGTCTGACATAACTTAGCGACTAAGCACAGGAAGCACGTAGCCAACTAACAATGTTGTGATAGTCTCAGTTGGCAAAGGGACTCAACCATACATACGCTTGGGGATTTTTTAGAGACAGTAAAGAGTGAATTTTAGCTGCAGCTCTATTACTTCTTGGCTCTGTGAATTTAGGCAATTTGTATCACTTTCTTTGAGCCTCAGGGTCCTTATCTGTAAATGAAGGGACAATAATTGAACTCCTTCTTCTGATTGGAGGAAGGGGGAAAAAGTGTTCGGTTAAACTTTCGTACAACTTTTGTACAAAACTTTTTGTACCTGAGTAAAGGATATTGGCAAGTAGAAAGGCATATATAACACACCACACACTGTCTCTCTTGGGCTTCTTCAGACAAACTGGTTTGCCAGTGTTGGGAATAAAGTATGTGGCCAAGGATCTCTCTGTGAAAAGTTAACTGGCACTTTGGGGACCAGATAGTAATCTTAATCTCAGCAGCACTTCCCTTAACACCGGTATAGGGAGGCAGGCTTTGGAGTCCAAAGGACCTGGGTTTGCCACTTATTTGTTAACCACGTGAATTGGAAAAAATTAATGTCCTTGAGTCTTATTATTCTCTTCTGTGGAACGGAATTGAATAACAGTTTCTATCCCTCAAACATTAAAATAAATGTGTATCTGAAGTACTCAGCACAGGCCCTGGCACATAGTAGTTGTTCAATAAATGGAAGCTTTAGGCGTTACTGTTGTTTTAAGTCATCAACAGATTCTGAAGTTATGCACATAAGAGGCTTCAGTCCAAAAGTTCTTTGCTGAATACCGACTGCACATCAAGCAGGCACTGGAGCAGGCTGGTGAGCAAAATCAGACATAGCCCCTGCCTTCAAGGACATTAGTGACTTTCCAAAAAATGGCAGATGAGCGAGTGAGTGAGTGAAAGCAAGACTCCTCCCTGACTCAGAAACTAATAAGTCTAAGGTATTAAGGTCTTAGAGGTTGAGGCTAAAGCGAAGATGATCATTTTTTTTCCAGATTCTGGGACTCAGTGCCTCACTAAGGGAAAGAGTGGCAGATGGTATCAGACCCAGGAGCATACAGAGGAAGAAAGGGAGTATTTTTAAGGAGGAAAGAGTACCCAGTTTCATTTGCAATAGGAGAAATCAAACCCACCAGGAGCAAATTGAGGAAGCAACCCTTCACTAGTTGTGGACATGAGCAAAACACCCAAGGGCCTCCCCTGAGTCCTTTCTCCCCAGCTTACTGCCCCTCCTTTCCTTGTCAAAGCATGCATTTAGGAAAAGATCTAAGAATTCGTCCACCTTGATGGGGGATAGGGTGGGCCAGTGGGAGCTGCCTGGGAACTCGACTGAGGTCTGATTTCTGAGTCCAGGCTCAGCTCATTGTGTGTATCAGTTACTCTATTCCAGCCCCATACCCAGCTCCAGCCTGTTTCTTGGAAGAGGTAGTTGGCCAAAACAGTCACCTGTGGGAATTATAGAGCCTCTGATATGACTTGAAGGACTGCCCACTTTGGCAGATGGCTGTCTATCCATGGAGGTCAGGGCCCTTTAGTGGACAGGTTGAACCCAACACAGGCTATGGCAGTGGTGACTTTGGGAGGCCTGGTGACGCAGAGGTACTGGGTCAGAGGAATTGAGTTGCCAAGAATCTTTCCTGAGGAGTGTCCCTCCTGTTTCTCTGGGGGGAGAGACTCTCACCAATGACCAGCTATTTCCTGGGTGAGGTGAAAGTGGGAACTCTGCCAAGTTGTACTTTCTAGCTCCTCTTTCTGCTTTTGGACAAAGAAGGAGCGTCTCACTTTAGGCTGCAGAGAGCTGACTGGCACCCACCCACAATGAAGGACACCTGACACGGCAGAGGGTTGCCTAAGGGGAATGGGGAAGGGAGTGGGGAGGGCCAGCCTCCTCCTGGGACCTCTGAGAGTTAATCCAAGGTGGTAGCGGAGGTTCCCTCCATCTCCCTAAGAGAATTCCTGAGAGATGCTGCCTGACAGAAACCTGCCGTTCCTCATCTCCATGTTCTTTCTCCTCTCTCTGCCTGCTCCTTCAACTTCCATGTCTCCTCAGGACCAGCTTAATTTGCCCATTATTGAGACCATCCCAGTCAAAGCAGCCAGCATCCGCTCTTCACTAACAACTGGACTGAGGACTCAAGAGGCCTAGAGGCTTACTGGTTGCCATGGTGAGGACTAGGCCCTGAGAGGATTAAGGAGCTAGGAGCTTGGGCTTTATTGTTTGTTGGTTTTGATGAGCTCGGTTTGCTTTTCTGCCCCATCCGTCTTCCCCTCCATTCCTTTCCTGCCCAGCCCTCCAAAGGCTCAAAGCGCTAAAGCAGCAGGAGATTACTAGGAGCAAAATCAGCCCCGGGTGCTGGCTGCACTGAATACAGGCTGCCCTGCTGAGGATGACTGGTGTGTGCTTTGCAGCGCAGACGCCTAGGAACGCCATGTTTGGAAGGCGAGATGTTACACCTCTGAGCCACGGCCGAGGCCTCCTGAGTCTGATGGGGACTGGTGGTAGGGGCGGGGGAGGAGGGTTCCTGGCGCTCTCTGAAGCCTCCACAGTTTTCTGGCCATAGAATAGGAAAGGCACAGGCAAACTAGGTACCAGGAATTTGGGCAGAGGGAGGCCTCTGGGAAAAGGGAGACAGCTTGGTCCTGTGTGTCTGGGAACGCCTTTCTGGTATTTCCCTCACCCTGAGGTCCTTTGACCAGAGTCCATGTTCTCAGTCTACAAAAACTTCCCTCTGTCAGCTACCTCCCTTCCCAGTGGTGACCAAGGTATAATACACTTGTGGAGAAAATGTGGGCTCCAGAAGGGCTCTGAGGGTATTCTTATTATTTTTATAAATAATTTCTCAATTCAGTCTTTCTCTGAAAAGGGAGACAGCTGATTCAGGGAGATTTTGTGGACTGGGTACCTGGACTCCAGTCAGAAATGATTTTGCTTCCTTCTTAATTGGTACCCTGGGGCTGGGGAGCTATACGAAGGGAAAAGTTCATGAGAAGGAAAACACTGAGCGTACCAGCAAGGCCAGATATGGCAAATGATGAAGCCTTCGTGGCTCCTATGTCTTTCATTCTGTGGCAACTGCATGAAGCTAGGTCGACTGGATGAGCACCTCAGAGTGATGACATCAAAGGCTGTCCCTGTAACTGCCTGTGTGCTCAGCCGCTTCAGTCGTGGCCAACTCTTTGCGACCCCGTGGACTGTAGCCCGCCAGGTTCCCCCATCCACGGGATTCTCCAGGCAGGAATAGTGGAATGGCTTGTTGTTTCTTCCTCCAGGGGAACTTCTCATATCTCTTATGTCTCCTGCACTTGCAGGCAGATTCTTTATCACTAGTGCCACCTGGGAAGCTGTCCTTGTACCCCTATCCAAACCTTTTATCCATCCTATCCTGGCAATAGGGACCTAGCTCCTTTTTTAACCCTCTAAGCTTGTGTTCTCAGCTTCCAAGGTCTTTATTCATCCTTACCGAGGTGTTGCTTTGTGCATATTCTCAGGTCCTTGTGTCTATGTTTTATTCTTCTAGCTAAATGGCATATTTCCTGAAGGCAGGTTTTATGTCATAAGTTCCACTATACTTCCTCTTCAAGGCTTTGAAACACAATAGAAGCCTGATAAATAAATCCTGAGTTACTGATCAAAACTGAAGACCGCAGAAAAGGTCCATTCTATGTAAAACTGGCATAATGTAGCAATAGTGGAAAAATAAGCTTATTGCATAGAAAAAATAAAAATAAATGCTTTTCTCATGCCATATACAAAATAAACTCTCGAGATAGTGAAGACTTAAACATAAAAGGCAAAGCTGTACAATTCTTGGTAGAATATATGGGAGAATGTTTTTGTGGCATGGGGGAAAGAATATTTTCTTAAGCTGTGGTGAGCACAAACCATAAAGGCAAAAGTGGATGAATTTGATTAAAGTCCATTAAGAGCTAAGATTTCTTTTCTACAGAGGACACAGTGAGCAAATTGAACAGAGAGGTAACAGGTTTGGAGAAAATATTTGTAATATATATGAACAAAACAGATTAATGTCCAGAATACGTAGGGCAAGAAAGATACACAAAAGCTGACAGAGAAGACAAATGTACAAATAGGCAACTTACAGAAGGGGAAGCTTCAATAAGAGGATCATAATCATCTAAAGAAATGTTCAACCTCATTATCATTAGGAAAAGGCAAATTAAAACTGTAACAAAATATTCTTTTATACTCATCAGACTGGCAAAACATTTGAAAAGAGTAAGCTAATAATAAGTACTAATAACGATGTAGGGAAATGGGGAATTATGTAAATGGATATACCCAACTTGAAGAGGAATTGGCAAATGTTTAGAAGATTTTAATTTGTATATACCCTGTGATAGACCAGTTCTACTTCTGGATATATATCCCACAAGAACTGCTCTCACAAGTACAGAAAATGGCTTATATGAAAATGTCCACTGCAATATTGCAATCGAAAGGAATTAGAAACAACCTAAATGTTCATCAACAGGGGAACAAATAAGTAAAATGCAGGATATGCAAGTCACGGAATACTATGCAGTGGTCCAAATGAACATGCTAGGTCCATAGGTATCAATGTAATTAGCTTTGTAATAGTGATGCTATGTGAAACAAAGAAGCAGAAAGATGAACAGAATAATACTACGTATGTAAATCGGCCACATAAGAAAACAAAGACTGGATGTCGATCAGGAAAAGAAATAGCACTGGGAAAGGTGATAAAGAGGGAAAGAAATGAAGTTATATGAATAAATAAACAAGGACCTACTGTATAGCACAGGGAATTATATTCAATATCTTATAATAACATAATGAAAAAGAATCCAAAAAAGAATATATATATATATATATATATATATCAGTCACTTAGTTTAGTCACTCAGTCGTGTCCAACTCTTTGCGACCCCATGGACTGCAACATGCCAGGCTTCCTTGTCTATCACCAAGTCCCAGAGCTTTCTCAAACTCATGTCCGCTGAGTCAGTGATGCCATCCAACCATCTCATCCTCTGGTGTCCCCTCCTCCTGCCTTCAATCTCTCCCAGCATCAGGGTCTTTTCCACTGAGTCAGTTCTTCACATTAGACTGCCAAAGTATTGGAGTTTCAGCTTCAGCAACGGTCCTTCCAATGAATATTCAGGACTGATTTCCTTTAGGATGGACTTGTTGGATCTCCTTGCAGTCCAAGGGACTCTCAATAGTCTTCTGCAACACATTGATTTTGCTTCTCAAAAGCATCAATTCTTTGGCACTCAGCTTTCTTTATAGTCCAACTCTCATATCTCTACATGACTACTGGAAAAAACATAGCTTTGACTAGATGGACTTTTGTTGGCAAAGTAATGTCTCTGCTTTTTTTAATATGCTGTCTAGGTTGGTCATAACTTTTGTTCCAAGGGGAATGCATCTTTTAATTTCGTGGTTGCAGTCACCATTTGCAGTGATTTTGGAACCCAAGAAAATAAAGTCTCTCACTGTTTTCATTGTTTCCCCATCTATTTGCCATGAAGTGATGGGACCAGATGCCATGATCTTAGTATTTTGAATGTTGAGTTTTAAGCCAGCTTTTTCACTCTTCTCTTTCACTTTCATTGAAAGGTTCTTTAGTTCCTCTTCACTTTCTGCCATAATGGTGGTATATCTGCATATCTGAAGGTATTGATATTTCAATACCGGGCAATCTTGATTCCAGCTTGTGCTTCATCCAGCCCCACATTTTGCATGATGTACTCTGCATATAAATTAAATAAGTAGGGTGACAATATACAGCCTTGACGTACTTCTTTCCCAATTTGGAACATGTCAAGTTGTTCCATGTCCAGTTCTAACTGCTCCTTCTTGATCTGCATACAGATTTCTCAAGAGATAGGTCAGGTGGTCTGGCATTCCCATCTCTTGAAGAATTTTGCACAGTTTGTGGTGATCTACACTGTCAAAGGCTTTGGTATAATCAATAAAGTGGAAGTATATGTTTTCCTGGAATTCTCTTGCTTTTTCTATGATCCAGCAGATATTGGCAATTTGATCTCTGGTTCCTCTACCTTTTCTAAATCCAGTTGAACATCTGGAAGTTCATAGTTCAAATAATGTTGAAGCCTGGCTTGGAGAATTTTGAGCATTACTTTGCTAGCATGTGAGATCTTTGACATTGCTCTTCTTTGGGATTGGAATGAAAACTGACCTTTTCCGGTCCTGTGGCCACTGCTGAGTTTTCCCAATTTGCTGGCATATTGAGTGCAGCACTTTCAAAGCATCATCTTTTAAGATTTGAAATAGGTCAACTGGAATTCCACCGCCTCCACTAGCTTTGTTTGTAGTGATGCTTTCTAAGGCCCACTTAACTTCACACTCCAGGATGTCTGGTGAGTGATCACACCATTGTGATTATCTGGGTCATGAAGATCTTTTTTGTATAGTTCTTCTGTGTATTCTTGCCACTTTTAAAAATATATATATTCTGCTTCTGTTAGGTCCATACCATTTCTGTCCTTTATCGAGCCCATCTTTGCATGAAATGCTCCCTTGGTAACATTTTCTTGAAGAGATCTCTAATTTTCTTGAAGAGATCTCTAGTCTTTCCTGTTCTGTTGTTTTCCTCTATTCCTTTGCATTGATCCCTGAGGAAGGCTTTCTTATCTCTCCTTGCTATTCTTTAGAATTCTGCATTCTTTCCTTTTCTCCTTTGCCTTTAGCTTCTCTTCTTTTCTCAGCTATTTGTAAGGGCTCCTCAGACAACCACTTTGCCTTTTTGGATTTCTTTTTCTNATTTTCTTGAAGAGATCTCTAATTTTCTTGAAGAGATCTCTAGTCTTTCCTGTTCTGTTGTTTTCCTCTATTCCTTTGCATTGATCCCTGAGGAAGGCTTTCTTATCTCTCCTTGCTATTCTTTAGAATTCTGCATTCTTTCCTTTTCTCCTTTGCCTTTAGCTTCTCTTCTTTTCTCAGCTATTTGTAAGGGCTCCTCAGACAACCACTTTGCCTTTTTGGATTTCTTTTTCTTGGAGATGATCTTGATCACTGCCTCCTGTACAATGTCACGAACTTCCATCCATAGTTCTTCAAGGCACTCTATCAGATCTAATCCCTTGAATCTATTTGTAATTTCCACTGTATAATCATAAGGGATTTGATTTAGGTCATACCTGAATGGGCTAGTGATTTCCCTACTTTCTCATATAAATATGAATATGTATATATATATATATATATATATATATATAAAGCTGAATATATTTTCACCTATATACATATATATATTCATCTATATATACCTGAAACTAACACAACATTGTAAATCAACTATATTTTGATAAAAAGATGAGCAAAAATAGAAATGACATAAAACAAAGTGGGCCACACATGAGCTGATAGTGTAACTGTAACAGAATTGCAAGCAATGCTATTTTTTGCATCTAAGGCATAACTCCCTTTCCCCACCAAAAATAAAAAATAGAAAATAGGAAGAAAGAAACTGGAGAAGGTATAGGAAAGTATCTAAGATAGTGTCTGGCAACCAATACTTGTTCAGCAAATGTGAGTCTCTTTTCTCCTGATTCATCCTTTTTCTGCTTTGAGAGAGAAGTTGCAGTGAGTAGGGAGTACTAAGTACCCAGAAGCCAAACACCTGGGCATTTGGATCTGTCCATGGATGCCAGTTGGACCACCTGGTGGAGGTGCCCCTGCTGGAGGACACTAAAAGTGAAATGAGGTCACATGGTTTTAGAAGCCAGCAAGAGACCTCCATATCCCAAATGTCGAAATGTGAGCTCCTTTTGCTGTTCATGTCCGTAATCCTGCCATCTTTATACTGGGAACTTGACCCAAGGAGTCGAATCAGTTGCATTGCCCGTCTAGCAGTCCTGGATCCAGTGAGACTAGTGTCGCTGCTGGCTCATGGGTGGGGAGAAGCTTTAGATCTTCTTCTCACTGCTCCAACACTATGCCTCCCCAGAGACCCCCTGGCTGCTCTGAGAAGTGGGTTTCATTCTCAGGAACCCCAAGGCCAAGACATCTGACAGGTGGTTTGAGGATACTGCCCTCCCTGTATAAAGACACAGGAAACAAGACCAAAGGCAGTGATACCACTAAAGAGATTATTTAAGCCCACAGGCTGAGCTGAAGTGTTCCCAGCAAGGAGGCACTTGGAAAGCCAGCTTTTTCACTTGACTCAGCCTGGATTTCTACTGGGGGGGCCTATCAGTTTAGCCCAGCCTGGATCAGCCTGAACAGATAGTAGCCTGAATGGTACCCACATCTCTTATGTCTCCTGCATTGGCAGAGAGTTTCTTTACCACTAGCACCACCTGGGCGGAGAAGGCAATGACACCCCACTCCAGCACTCTTGCCTGGAAAATCCCATGGACGGAGGAGCCTGGTGGGCCACAGTCCATGGGGTCGCTGAGTCGGACACGACTGAGAGACTTGACTTTCAGTTTTCACTTTCATGCATTGGAGAAGGAAATGGCAACCCACTCCAGTGTTCTTGCCTGGAGAATCCCAGGGACGGGAGAGCCTCATGGGCTGCTGTCTATGGGGTTGCACAGAGTTGGATACGACTGAAGCGACTTAGCAGCAGCAGCAACACCACCACCTTGGAAGCCTTCAGGGACCTGCTGCCAAAGAAGAGAAGTAAAAGAAGCAATGGGAAATGCCTCGCTCCCTAGGGCATGGTTTGGGAAAAACAATCTGTGAGATTTGAGTCGTGACAGTGGAGGCAGGAAAGCCTCCAGTCTTCCATCTGGCTCTGACTCATTTTGTAGCTGAGGGAGGACGTTTCTTCACAGAGGTCCCAAGACAGAACTAGGCTAGTGTTCTGAGAACCAGGCAAATGTTACAGATGGGAAAGGAACAGGCAAGTACACATGAGGGCAAAAAGGAGAAGGGCTTCTGGAAACAGCGATTGCTTCTCATTTACTTTTTTCTTCTGAGCCAGGCTCCTGCCTGCTGGGATTTTCACTAGGCCTGTGTCAGGACTTGGCATTGATCTTGGTTTTGGTAGTGCTAAGAGAGATGGAGGCCTGGTCCTACCAGGCCACAGAGCTGCTTGGCTGTCTGTCTGGGGGAAAAGGGGCTCAGCCATGTAGTGAGCATCCGTATTTATGCCCACTTTTCTCCTCACCTTATCTTCACTTCCACCTCCTCCCCCAGCCCCAAGCTGCGGGGCCCATAGTCCTCCTGGCTCATTCCTCTGCATCTGTCATCTGTCTCTTTACTTCCAAGGTCAGGCAGTTGGGATTTGCTGATTTATTATTTTTTTTTTAATTTGCACTTAAAGATTTTGCCGGCTGCCTGCCCAGGAACACAAATGGCATGGGGAGTGCCAGTCCGCTCAGAGTACTCTTTTGTCCAGCATCCTTGGTGGGAGGAGGGAGGAAGGAGGGGCTGGGGCCAGGTAATAGGGAAGAACTGCCTTCCTGTCTTCCAAAGCTCATTTTCTCAGCTTTTGTTATCAACTGCCCCACCTCTTCCTCCCAGTGGACTCCTGAAGAGAGATGCACTGAGGCCGGGGGAGGGTACAGAGAGGAAAGAACTACTCGGAGCTTTATTACGTGCTTCTGAGATTAGTACTATCATCATTCCCCAGTTTATAGTTGAGAAAACTGAGTCCCCAGGAGGATAGATGACTAACCCCAAAGTTTCAGGGATGGTAATCTGGGGAGCTAAGATTCAAAGCCAGGTTTGTTTGACGCCTACTGCAGTGTCCTTAATCACTCAGCTGCCTTTGTTGAGAGTACTAGTTATGGTCCTGGCCATGCTGAGGGCTTTCCTGGTGGCTCAGTGATAATCTGCCTGTAAGGGCAGAGATGCGGGGTAGATCCCTGGGTCGGAAAGATCCCCTGGAGAAGAGCATGGTTCCCCACTCCAGTATTCTGGCCTAGGGAGTTCCATGGACAGAAGAACTTGGTGAGCTATAGTCCATGGGGGTCAAAAAAGAGTTGGAAACAACTTAGCAACTAAACAGAAACAACCTGGCCACGTCACCAAGATTTGTGGCTATTAATGCAAAAGCCTCCCTGAACCTTATTTTTTTCTGGTTCCAAATGGGAATGACAGTCCATGTCCTGCCTGACCCCTGGGATTGCCATGACTATCAAGTGGGTCAAGGGATATTAAAGAATAAAGAGCTACTCCACCTTATGGGAAGATAGGGCATAGAGTGAACACTGGGCTGAGTTGAGCTACCTGGTTCCAGACGTGGCTGTGAACTTCTCCGGTTCTCTGACCTTGGGTGAATTACCTCAGAATCCCAGGCCTTAAGTGTAAAATGAAGGAGGTGGTCTTGAAGGTCCCATCCACCCAAGTCTGTGGGTCTGGGGTTATTTCTCCTCTCTCAAGGCTTTACCCGTCTGACTGCTGCTGGCGTGAAATGGCCCTATGCAGGCTTCTTCCTTCACTGTGCTCACACTGACTGGATCAGAAATGCTCTGAAATGAGCACAGAGTCCAGTCTCCATGTTTCCTGCTGTCCCCCTTTCACCCTCTGCCAACACAGTGCTGGCCCCAGGTGTTGCCTTTCCTCTGCTCCTTGCTGTGAAAGACTGTGACCCCAAATCCTTACAGCCTGGCACAGTCTTACTCCCACTGGACTCTTCTGAAGAAAAGTGAACGACATTGGCTTCGCCTGGAGTCACCTGATCCTGCTATGGGGGATACGGGAAAGGCCTGGAGTCTCAGGTTCAGGTTGGGGTACAGCTCATGGTAACAGAGGCTTGACTGTCATTTGCAGCCCTGAAATGCTATACTCCCACCCATAGCTTGAATTCATGAAGCACTGGTTTATTCAGTAACTTACTATGTGCAAAACATTCTGCTGGGTGCTAGGGAGGGAATAATCAGGTAGATGAGAAGCTCACAGGCTGGTGGGCGAGATGACTGTATCTCCTAGCACTTGCAGCCCTTTGTGTACTTTGCTATTTGGAACTGTATCTCCTAAAACTTCTAGGAGATTGCAGGGCGGTATCATCTTCATTTGACAGATGAATAAAATGAGTCAAGTAAGTATCTCTGAGACCGTATGCCTGTGAAGGTACAAAATTAAGAAAAGTTGTTGGCGATACAGAGATGTGTGATGATGTGAGGTGGAAGGCTTCTAATGATGTAGGGTGGAAATCTGTTGAGAGAGAAGCGTCGTGGGTGGCTTTGCTTTATGTCTAGCAAGCTTTTTCTCGGGGAACAAGGGGCCAGGCACCACGACTGTACTTTTTTTATTATTATTTTTTAGTTTGTTTTGCTTTACAATACTGTATTCGTTTTGCTATACAGTGACATGAATCAGCCACGAGTGTGTATGAGCTCCCAATCCCGACCCCCTCTCTCCCCTCCCACCCCACACCATCTCTCTGGATCATTCCCGTGCATCAGTCCCAAGCATCCTGCATCCTGCACTGAACCTAGACCGGCGTTTCGTTTCACTTATGATATCATACATGTTACAATGCCACTCTCCCACATCCTCCCACCCTCTCCCTCTCCCATAGAGTCCCAAAGGCTGTTCTATACATCTGTCTCTTTTGCTGTGTCGTGTACAGGTTTATCATTACCATGTTTCTAAATTCCATATATGTGCGTTAGTATACTGTATTGGTGTTTTTCTTTCTGGCTTACTTCCCTCTGTATAGTCACGACTGTACTTTCATGCAGAGGAGTCAAAGTCTCATGAACTGTGTATGTCCTCAGCTAGCCCGCTGGTTGAGAAGCTGGAGGGGTCCTGCAGGATAAGCAGAGTCAGCGGGGAATGAGGCTTCCTCTGTATCTCCCTACTGTGTCTGCTTTAGAAAAGTTCCAGAACGAAGCCGTAGAACTTGATTTGGAGTCCTGGGGGCTAGCCACAGAGTCTTGAATAAGCCAGTCCTGAGCAAGAGCCGAGTGACTTTCAGCATCTGCTCCCACTAGGGCTGCTCTCTGGGCCCCAGTAGTTCTGCAGGTCACCCAGCCTCCAATCCTCCAGCTGCTTTCAAAAGCAGAGCTGGAGGGCATATTCGCCAAGCTCCCTCACTAACAAGCAATCTCTTTTCTGGCAGCGCTGCTCTGCCCTTCTGCTGGAATAACTGAGCACAGAAGCGTGTGCATGTGAGTGTGCAAGCGTGTGCGTGTGCGTGTGTGCGTGTGTGTGTAGGGAGGTGCTAGGGGAGCAGTTGTATTGGGGGGTAGGGGGAGGATTCTCCCTCACTCTTCAGTCACTTCACTAGCCACCTCCTTGTCCAGACATGGGATTTAGTTACTCTCCCTCCTTTTCTTTCCTGGTCCTCTTCAGATTCCTATGAGGCTTCCTGCTCTGTGCCCTAAGGCCACACTGGCCCAGGGCCTTATAGGGCAAAAAACTAGGATTTTCTCTGAGGTAGATGAAGCCCCTAGGTCCTGAGAGGAGAAGGACTCACTCAGGAGGCAGAGGGCAGGATGGACACTGGCCAGGCAGTCTGCATACTGGTTCGGAGCATGGGATTGGAAGGCAGATTGTCTAGGTTCAAATCTTGGTTCTTATACTACTGGGTGTATAACCTCTCTGTGCCTCAGTTGCCTTGCCTCTAAAATGGGGACAATAGTAATACCTTCCTTAGAGGATTTTTTTTTTTTTTACAGATTCAACATATTATCTACAAAGTGGTTAGAACATAGCTGGACATATATTAAAGTGTGCACACATGCTCAGTCACTAAGCTTTATCTGACTTTTTGCAACCCCATGGACTGTAGCCTGCCAGGCTCCTCTGTCCATGGGATTTCCCAGGCAAGAATACTGGAGTGTGTTGCCATTTCCTCCTCCAGGATATCTTCTCAACACAGAGATCAAACTCCCATCTCCTGCAGTTTGGCAGGCAGATTCTTTACCACTGAGCTACCTGGAAAGCCACATATATTAATACTAAAACACTCAATAACTATTAGTAATTTTTTTCATTTCACAGCTTTACTGAGATATAATTCATATATCATATGAGCATTCTCTCATTTAAAGTGGTTTTTAGTATATTCACCAAACTGTGAAACCATCTAACTCCAGAACATTTTCATTGTTCCCCAAAGAAATCCTGTATGTATCAGCAGTAACTCTTCATTCTCTCTTGCTCCAGCCCCCGGCACCCACTAATCTACTTTTTGACTCTGTAGATTTGCTTATTCTTGACATATCATATAAACGGAATCATACAAATGGGGTATTTTACAACTGGCTTCGTTCACTCTATTAGCTGTAATTGTTCGTTTCCTTTTCCCATTCTCCACTTACAGCCAACTCAGGATGAAGGGAATCATGGGCCATCCTTGGGCCAGTCATGCCTTTCTAAGGCTGGAGCTTGTCTGCCATTTTGGAATGTGTTGTCAACTCCCCTCCTCCTCCACATATCCAATAGCTACTGATGTTGCTTTAGTCTTCCTTCTAGGGAACTGGCCAGAGGATTTGATCCCAACTCCCAAGCTCACAATGATTCCTAGATACATGGCCTGATCAGTTCAGTTCAGTTCAGTTTGGTCACTCAGTCATGTCTGACCCTTTGTGACCTCGTGGATGCAGCACACCAGGCCTCCCTGTCCCTCACCAACTGCCAGAGTTTACTCAAACTCATCCATTGAGTCTGTGATGCCATCCAACCATCTCATCTTCTGTCATCCCCTTCTCCTCCCACCTTCAATCTTTCCCAGCATCAGGGTCTTTTCAAATGAGTTAGTTCTTCACATCAGGTGGCCAAGGTTTTGGAGTTTCAGCTTCAGTAACAGTCCTTCCAAAGAATATTCAGGACTGATTTCCTTTAGGATGGATTGGTTGGATCTCCTTGAAGTCCAAGGGACTGTCAAAAGTCTTCTCCAACACCACAGTTCAAAAGCATCAATTCTTTGGCACTCAGCTTTCTTTATAGTCCAACTCTCGCATCCATACATGACTATTGAAAAAAACATAGCCTTGACTAGATGGACCTTTGCTGGCAAAGTAATGTCTCTGCATTTTAATATGCTGTCTAGGTTGGTCATAACTTTTGTTCCAAGGGGAATGTATCTTTTAATTTCATGACTGAATTCACCATTTGCAGTGATTTTGGAGCCTAGAAAAATAAAGTCTGTCACTGTTTCTACTGTTTCCCCATCTATTTGCCATGAAGTGATGGGACCAGATGCCATGATCTTAGTTTTCTTAATGTTGAGCTTTAAGACAACTTTTTCACTCTCCTCTTTCACTTTCATCAAGAGGCTCTTAAATTCTTCACTTTCTGCCATAAGGTTGGTGTCATCTGCATATCTGAGGTTATTGATATGTCTCCCAGCAATCTTGATTCCAGCTTGTAATTCAACCAGTCCAGCGTTTCTCATGCATTTAAGTTACTCTTAAGTTACTCTCTTCTTTCACTCTTAAATACTCTGCATTTAAGTTAAATAAGCAGGGTGACAATATACAGTCTTGATGTGCTCCTTTCCCTATTTGGAATCAGTCTGTTGTTCTATGTCCAGTTCTAACTGTTGCTTCTTGATCTGCATACGGATTTCTCAAGAGGCAGGTTAGGTGATCTGGTATTCCCATCTGTTTCAGAATTTTCCACAGTTTATTGTGATCCACACGGTCAAAGGCTTTGGCATAGTCAATAAAGCAGACATAGATTTTTTTTCTGGAACTCTCTTGCTTTTTCAATGATCCAACAGATGTTGGCAANAGATACATGAATGTGAAAATATATATAATCTCAAGCTTTTAATTATAGCTTTAAATATAATTACTTTAGCGTATTAAATTAAACATCATATTAAGTAACTGACAGCTTCTTCAAAAAGCAAAGTGAAAATAATATCTATTATCTTTTATACATGCTTCTATTTCTCTGTAATTTCTGTACTAAGTACAACTAACCACATATATTAATTCTTATCTTTTTAAAAATATTTGTTCATCTTATTTTTGGCTCTGCTGGCTCTTTGTTGCTGCATGCAGGCTTTCTAGTTCCTACCATCGAGGGCTACTTTTGGTTTTAGGGTACACAGGCTCAGTACCTGCAGCTCATAGCCCTGAATTCTTATCTTTAACCAAAGTAGAGAACTTTTCTTTCTTCAAACACTAGAGAAAACTAGAGAACAGAAAATAAAAATCTGTTTAGGTATCTTTTCTCCATGAGCAAATTATTTCAGATAATTTTAAAGTTTTAGGGGGCAGAAAAAAATGTATAAAATATCATCCAAAAGGTTTTGTATGTTTTGTTAGTTGATTTCTATCAAAAATAAGAATGTAACTATATTTGTATCTGGTTTATTTATTTATTTTTTTCATTTTGGAACTGTCCAGACATCCAAAGATTATTTACAATGAACCCAGGTCTAAGGTTTTAAAATTAGCTAAGTATCTGGACCGTCTTGTCAAGGCTATGGTTTTTCCAGTGGTCATGTATGGATGTGAGAGTTGGACTATGAAGAAAGCTGAGTGCCAAAGAATTGATGCTTTTGAACCATGGTGTTGGAGAAGACTCTTGAGAGTCCCTTGGATTGCAAGGAGATNTTTACAATGAACCCAGGTCTAAGGTTTTAAAATTAGCTAAGTATCTGGACCGTCTTGTCAAGGCTATGGTTTTTCCAGTGGTCATGTATGGATGTGAGAGTTGGACTATGAAGAAAGCTGAGTGCCAAAGAATTGATGCTTTTGAACCATGGTGTTGGAGAAGACTCTTGAGAGTCCCTTGGATTGCAAGGAGATCCAACCAGTCCATTCTAAAGGAGATCAGTCCTGGGTGTTCACTGGAAGGACTAATGCTGAAGTTGAAACTCCAATACTTTGGCCACCTCATGGGAAGAGTTAACTCATTGGAAAAGGCACTGATGCTGGGAGGGATTGGGGGCAGGAGGAGAAGGGGACGACAGAGGATGAGATGGCTGGATATGCATCACCGACTCGATGGACATGAGTTTTTGGGTGAACTCTGGGAGTTGGTGATGGACAGGGAGGCCTGGCGTGCTGCGATTTATGGGGTCACAAAGAGTCAGACACGACTGAGCGACTGAACTGAACTGAATTGAAGAATCTGGAAATACAATTTAGCTAAGACACTGAATTCTTACAATATACAGCTTTTTAAGAATTTAATAAAATTAAAGTTTTGAAAAGATATCTATTATTTTCATTCTCTTTAATTCAATACAATTTTATACATATCATTTTAATTTAAACAAGTTATGGAAGGATTCATGTCAATGTATGGCAAAACCAATACAGTATTGTAAGGTAAAATAAAGTAAAAATAAAAATTTGAAAAAAGAAAAAAGTTATGGAAACAATAATAACTTATTTAACTTATAAAACCAATGTAGAAAATGTACAAAGTTTAGTTATGAGACATTTAAACCTGGCTTTGAATAAACCGAGATGGTGTGCTAAAGATATAAAATCATACCAAAATTCTTCTTTTATTTTGAAACTAAAGTGTCCTTTTCTTATAAACTATAGCAACAAGGCTATTAAGCTTTTCAGTGCACACAAAAAGTAGCATGGTTTAATACATTAAAATTTTCTTTTAGGCGAATCTGAGTTTATTTGGACTAAATATTCCTAGGGTATATGTGAAACAAATAAATTGTTTTGTGATAAGTTAATATTTCAAGTTTCATCAAACAGGAGAAAGAGAGAGAGAGAGAGGCACAGAAAAAATAAAAATGAGAGGGTCAGCCACAGTCAAATGTATAATTATCAACCATAAAGGATTAGTTATGTTTCCTCTGCAAGAATAAGGTAGAAAGTTCACATATAGAAATACAGATTTTGAGGTATACACATACAGAAAGAGTGGCATGTAGGTGGTTTTGACATAACAAGGGCTCTGGATAAGTTTATCAAACTATATAATTTAAAAGCCAGCATTTTTTAATCTTCGAAATATGGAAACTGAAGAGGTGATTCCTACATTAAACAAACTGTTCTCTCTTTTAGACAAAGGAGACATTCTTGTCCTGAGAGTTTCTTTTGCTTTTTGCTCTAAAGAACCTCTCCCGTTCATGTCCAGAACTCCCCAAAGAGACCACTGCAGTTTTAAATCATCCCTGGTGAAATTGTGCCAGTTAGGGGGCTAAGTGTACACATTAGCATTGTGGGGAGAAAGCATGAGGGAAGCAGATTTTGAGCCTGGAAGAGGTACATTTTCAGACCGAGAAAACCCTATGAGAGCTCAACAGTCTATAATGATGGTGGTGCGGAACTTCATGCATTCAGAGTTTGGCCAAAGGCCACTCACCACCAGTGAGGGGCCAGATGAAATCCCCTGATGCTGGGTAGATGAAACTGACGAAAGCAGGTCTGAGGGACACAAAGACAAGATTGAGAAACCTTTATAATGCTTTGAAACGATGTGTGCGTGCGCTCAATCGTTTCAGCCGTGTCCGACTCTTTACGATCCCATTGACAGTAGCCCTCCAGGCTCCTCTGTCCATGGGATTTTCATGGGAAGAATGCTGGAGTAGGTTGCCATTTCCTACTCCAGGGATCTTCCTGACCCAGGGATTGAACCTGCTTCTGCTGTCTCCTGCGTTGCAAGTGGATTCTTTACCACTGAGCCACAGGGGAAGCCCTTTGGAACGATAAACTGAGATGAAGTTTGTCAGAAAGACACTGGTCCGAGGAGGCCTGAACTCCTCAGTCCCTGGAGCCAGCTCAAGGACAAGTTCATTGAATTTGTGCCATCCTCTCCCCACAGGTTTTTCCTCTTATAAACAAACAACGCTAAGACACTTAGATAAGCAGACAAGTAGGAGCATGTGTTAGAAGGCTAGAAAACAATTTTACCGGGGAACAATACAAATCTGAACAGATAACCAAAAATATCCCAAGGGATCATTCCTGGAAAAGCAAAACAAATCCAAAGCTGAAAGACTTCAATGAACTATCAGAGCACAATTCAGCACAAACTTACCTCCCAGATATGGGTAGGCTGGCACCTCAAACAGGTAGACAGGTGTCTCAGAGGCAGTAACTATTACTAAGTGGCAGATCTGGGTCCAAGGCAGCCCTCAGCTGAAGGCTTCAGCTGAATATTGGTGAACCCTTATTTCTGTTGATGTCCTCCAGCCAAAGACCACCAGGAGCACACCTGGAGTTGAACAAGTTGGACTTATTGCTCTTTGCCTCCAGGGAAAACGCATACCTTGTGGGACAGTAGGATGTTGCCCTTTGATCCCTGGTTGGGGAGCTGGAGTGCCACAGACCACATGGTTGCTGCAAAAAAAGAAAAAAGAAAAGAAAAAGAAAAAACCAACAAAACAAAACAAACAAACAACGCCCTACCCACAGACAAACAAACAAACAGAAAACAAAAATGTGATAGCTAGGTCATGTCTGAAGTGGCTCCTAGGCTAAACAACTCAGGGGTCCAGTTGCCTAGTGAATCTGCGTTAACTGATTTTCGTGTAGACAGCACTGCTTTGCTGCCTCTGGAGCTGGCCTGAGGCAGAGGCTTATAGGCTTCAGTGGATTCTTTTCCAGGGGGCCATTTCCACCTGAGAGTAATTTCTCCAACCCCCATCTCTGACATATTGTCTAATAGTTTGTAGTACACAATTTAGCTCTTTCTGATATTTTTTGTCTGTAGCAACCCCCATGGGTAATGAAAAGAACACCAGACTTGGGCAAGAATTGCATTTGCATCCTAGCTCTTCCTGTGCCAGCTGTGGGCTTCAGACACCTCAATTTGCTCGTGTGTAAAATGGGTGTGTGTGTGCTCAGTCACTTCAGTCCTGTCTGACTTTTTGAGACCCCATGGACTGTAGCCTGCCAGGCTCCTCTGTCCATGGGATTTCCCAGGCAAGAATACTGAGGTGGATTGCCATTTCCTCTTCCAGGGGATCTTCTTGCCTCAGGGATCTAACTTGGGTCTCCTGTGACTCCTGCATTATACGTGGATTCTTTACCCCTGAGCCACCAGGGAAGCCTGTAAAATGGGTGTAGCAACCCTAACTTATGTGCTGTGGGATTAACAGTGATTACTTTTGTGCAAGAGGAGTAGGGTGATATATTAGTTAAAATCAAGGTTCCTCTCAAGAAAGGTATAGTCCTTTGTAAGGAAAATACTTGGATATGTCAGTTTCGGGGAAGGAGAAACTGATGGAAAGGACTGGAAGAGAACACACATGTGGTTAAATTGCTCTTTGTAAGAAATAAACATGAATGAATATTTGGAGGTGGGAGAGAAGAAAAAAGAGAAAGTTAGAGGAGAAAGGAACGAGAGTGGATGCATGGCAGGAGGATGGAATTTGCAAAGAAATTCCAAGTAGCAATGTAGTCAAGGACTTTTAAATACAGAAATGTCTAGTTATCACTTTTTAATTGTTTTTATCACTGTATGTCCCATCCATCTACCCAACCTTGATAAATTTGGTTACTTGTACAAATCCTTTATGTGAGTGGCTTTTCACAGAAATACAGAAAGAAAAAGAGCATTCCCAATCTGCTGTGACAAAAAATAGAAAGCAAGGAATTGCTAGAAAGCAATAGGAAGCAAGAAGATGAATTGGGGTGAATCAAAGTTCATTAGGAGCCCAAATTCAGAACCAGAATTGGCCATGGGATTTTGAGCTTCCTTAAAATTCACAGAAATCTTGGGAAAGACACTGGGCTTTCCTGATAAAGGGTGGTATGGGAGCTGGAGCCAGTTTTATCTGAATTTGAAAGGACAGGCCGATCCTCTGTTGCTAATGGCTTCCATGCACATATAGGGCAGGCCAAGCACAGGTAGATGCTCACTGTTAGTTGTGTCTGAGTCTCCGTTTGGTTAATATCTCTAATATGTTTTCCAGATGAGCCTGTAAATCCCCTCAGGCAAGGCCTGTGTCCAGGAATCCTCCTATTACTCTGTATTCCCCAGGATACAGGAGAGAAGGGAGATCAAGAGAAGAAAGGTTAAGCCTTAAGTACTGACAACAAACATTATTATTATTATTATTGTGCTGTGTCCTAAGCTGAGGTGTGATGTGAATCCAAACCCCTAATCCTTGCATTGTGCAGCCCACCTTGGGATCAATCACATCTAGCCTTGCCCCAAATGATCTTCCCTAGTGCCAGGCATGGCTCAGGGGTCTGGTAAGGCTCACACGATGAAGGAATTGCAGAGTAGAAGGTGTGTCCATAGGGAACTGTGATTTCTTTTTTGAGGTCTCCCTAGCAAGTTCCCTGGCTCCCTCCCCAGAAGCCAGCTTGACTTGCCATGGAAGATTGCTCTGGCTTATACGGTTGCCAGAATTAGCAAATAAAAATATAGGGCACCCAGTTAAATCTGACTTTCCAGTGGATAAACAGTAAACACATTCTTTAGTATAAGTATATCCCAAACAGTAATTGGGAACATACTTATCCTAACAAATTTGTTGTGGTTTATCTGAAATTCAAATTTAACTAGGCATTGAGTATTTTATCTGGCAAGCTTACTTGCCTGGGCATGATATGTTAGACAGTAGAGGAAAGTAGGGTGGGGAGCTTTTGGAATTTCCTATTTAGCAGCTTCAGCATTGGGAAATTGACACAGGCTCTTGTGTATAGCCTTCGAGGGAACTGCTTCAAGGATCATGCTTATGGCCGTGCATGGGTGTGAGTGCTGATGTAGGTTGACCAACTGGTCTCGGTTTGTCTGGGGTTTACCCAAGGTTAGCATGGAAATTTCCACATATTGGGAAACCTCTTGCTTTTCGGCAAATGAAGACAGTTGGCCATCCTGGTGAGGATCATACCTATGGGAGCAAGTGGCTGAAATGCTGAGTGGCTGAATCTCAATATTTCTCCTCAGCATAGTTCCTTGACTCCATTTAAAAGATGAACAGGTTCCAGGGAAGTCTAGGAATCCTGGGTCTGAAAGGTGTTGGTTCTAGAGATCATTTAAGTTCAGACTTTGTTTGCTTAATGCTTATTAAACACTTCCAAAAATAATCTGTCACCTCTCCTGGTTATTATTGTTATTATTACACCTTAACATAAGCACTGTGGTAATTATTTGATCTCCATTGTCTTGTGTAATCTTCTCAATAACTCACTATTATTATTGTACCTTTTTGGAATGAAAAATTGGAAACCCAGAGAGGCTGAATTGCCCAAAGTCACGGAACTGGTATTTAGTGGAGCTGCTACTAAAGCCCAGGTGTGTCTGACTTCAGAGTCTATGTTATTAATCAGCTCTCTATGATTACAGAGCTCCGATCATCTGGAAGGCCTCCTTGGTATCTTGCTAAAATCCTTCATGCTGCAAATCTGTTAACTTCCTTCTTGTTTAGTTATTAACAGAGAGAGGACTGCTACTCCCAGGACTAGCCACGTTCTCCAAACTGAGATTAAACTGGGACAGCCAGCCCACCTCCAGCATCCCCCAGCTAATTTCATGGTCCTTTTTGGAGGAAATGTGAAGACAGCTGGGGATCTCTTGCCCCAGAATGAAGAGCCCTATTGGCTGGCTCTCTAGGCTTGTAGGGTAGGCTCAGTGGCGCTTTCTAAGTCAGCTCCTTGGAGGGTGTCTTCATGGGCTGAGCATTGAACAGAGCTTCTGTGGCTGGGGAGCTATAGTATAGCCAGGGTAGAGAGGACAAAGCAGGGAGGATTTGCTTTCCTTCTTGAAGGTTTGTGCTGCAGGGAGGAAGCAGAGGCTAAAGGAAGCTCCTGCCACTCTATCTTTTGAAACTCTTCCAAGAACTGCTGGATTCAGCCTGCGGAAATAATTGCAGCGCTTTAGAAAATTTGAAGGATTTTCAAGGATAACCCAAGGAGCATGTAAAACCCTCTTTGGAGGGTCCTCTGGGGAAATTGCTTCTTAGACTTTATGGTTTTGGACTAACTGTACTTAAAAAAAGAACTTGGTTCCCTCTAAGGGCCAGGGTATCTACATCCTAGGAAGGGGCAAGCCAGGATGGAGGAGTGCATTAACCCCTCCCTGCTGGGGATGTACACATACCTACGGCTGATTCATGTTGATGTAGGGCAGAAACCAGCACAAGGCAATGGCACCCACTCCAGTACTCTTGCCTGGAAAATTCCGTGGATGGAGGAGCCTGGTAGGCTTCAGTCCATGGAGTCGCAAAGAGTTGGACATGACTGAACAACTTCACTAAAAATAAATAACAACAACAACAAAAAACCCTCCCTGCTTTGGGGACTGGGGGAGGGGCAGTAGCTCCACAGAGCCCACACAGCCTCAGCTCCAAGGCTCTGTGCTCCTGGGCCCTCCCAGTTGTCACAGAAAATCCCACAGCAATGGAGGTCCTAAGTGTGTGGGGGGGAATGGGAGAGTGGTTGGGAGGTGGGGGCTCCCCATGTCCCAGCGCCTGCCAAGTGCTACTCAGTGGCAGGAGGAGTCCATGCTGGTGGGGAGTGCAGCTGCCCAGGCTCAGCCAGGGATGGGGAGGAGGAGGTGGAAAGCAAGCCTCAGCTGGGGCAGGCAAGTCTCCCTGTGTAAGGCATCTTCTCTAAGTTCTGGCCCCATGATCTGTGCTTACCTGGAGTATATAGGAAGCACAGATTCTTGGTGGCTCAGACAATGAAGAAGCTGCCTGCAATGCTGGAGATCCCAGTTGGAACCCTGGGTCAGGAAGATCCCCTGGAGGAGGGCATGGCAACCCGCTCCAGTATTCTTGCCTGGAGAATTCTAGGTACAGAGGAGCCTGGCGGGCTACAGTGCATGGGGTCGCGAAGAGTTGGACACAACTGAGTGCCTAACACTTTCACTCTTTGCAGAATATGCTCTTAGCAGGGATAACTGACGCTCCCCTTCCTCTCCATCCTGGATGTGGCACAGTTCCTTAAGGAAGGCATCCCAGCCTTGAGGGTAGACAGTGTGCTCCACAGGAACGAGGCTTTGGGTTGAGGTATTGGTACAGCCCACCTCTGTTGTAACGGGTGGTGTTGACTCCTTTGAACAAGCCAAGCAACCAGGGCTGAAGGGCTTAGCCTGGCTTCTCTGAAGGGGCAGTCAAGTTTGATGACGACGATGATGATAGAGATGATGGCAGAATCTGATGGCAGAATCATATTTCTGGCATCCTGGGCAGCAACTTTGAAAGAGGAAGCCTGAAAATCTGCCTGAGGGGGTGGCTTCCTCGGCAGGCATAGGCCTCACTGTTCTTGGGGCCAGCAGCGAGGCAAGGAGGGGCCTTGTTCCTTTGGAAGGTGAGGGAGTGGCCTCTTGGCCTGAGGAACTTTCTCTCATTCAAGGGCTCACGTCTTCTCTTCCCGTGCGGCAGGAAAGAGCAATCCTCCTCTCTCCTCCAATTGTGCCTCAGAAGGGGTTCCTGGGGGTCCTCTCCTGCGGCTGCAGGCAGCCCGTGTTTCAGAATAGGTCAGTGTTTTGGAAACACAGGCAGCTTGAGTGTGTGAGGGGAGTGGGGCTGGCCAATTTGTCGTGGTGAGGACTTCTCTCTTGGGATCGCTTAGC